>JAYMFT010295811.1:0-23820 GCA_038088735.1 Panulirus argus | reverse complement strand
TCAATTAGGGCCCGGCCTTGATGTGGACTTTTGTCCGTGACTGGAGCCTTCAACATAAAAAAAAAAAAAAAAAAAAAGATGGCGAGAGAAGGGTAATTATTAGTGCTTGTGCTCCTGGCAATGAGAAATAAGATAATGAGAGCCAAGTGTTTTGGGAGCAGCTGAGTGAGTGTGTCAGCAGTTCTGATGCAAAAGACCGGGTATTAATGATGGGTGATTTAAATGCGAAGTAATGTGGCAATTGAGAGTATGATTGGGGCGCATTTTTCCATCACTGAACCTTCCTCTTGACTTGCCGCTTTCTCTTATACATCCTCCAATCATTTGCACTCCTTCCCTGTCAGTAGCCCCCGAACGCCTCCCTTTTCGATTTCACTAGCAACTTTAATTCTTCATCCCACCGCTCACTGAACTTTCTAATCTGCCCACCTTTTGCATGACACATGCATCTCTCGCACATGTCAGCAATGCTTCCCTAAATACAACCCATTTCTTACCCACTCCTCTTGCTTCATTCACTTTTACCTTTCGGCATTCTGCACTCAATATCTTCTGTTATTCTTTCACCCATGTCTTTTTCAAGCTCACAAACTCTCACCACTGTCTTCTCACTGACATTGTTTTCTCTTTTTCTAAAACTTCTATAAATCTTCGTCCTCTCCTCAAGATAATGATCAGACATCCCACCAGCTGCCCCTCTCAGCACATTTACTTCCAAAAGTCTTTCTTTTACACGCCTATTATTCAAAATGTAATCCAATAACGCACGCTGATAATCTTTCCTACACACATACGTATACTTGTGTGTGTCTTAGTCACCTGTTCTTTTCAGTACACAACTCCACAAGCTGTTCACCATTTCCATTCATAATTCGATTGCTCTCGCTCCTCAGCTATACCCTCCACTGCAACATTACTCACCTTCTTGTTCAAATCACCCAATACTAATTTTCGGTCTCTTGCATCAAATCTGCTAACACACTCATTCAGCTGCTCCCAAAATACTTGTCTCCTATGATCTTTCTTCTTATGGCCAGGTGCATAAGCTCTAATAATCACCCATCTCTCGCCATCCACTTTCATCTTTCCTCAAATCAGATTAGAATTAGTTTCATTACGCTCTTTCACATATTCACACAACTCTGGCTCGAGATTAGTGCTACTCCTTCCTTTGGTCTTGTCCTCTAACCAACCCCTGACTACATCTTAAGACATTTCCAAATACTTGAACTTTGTTTCATTTAGAGCCAGAACATCCAGGTTTCTTTCCTCAAACAAACTACCTCTCTCTCCTCTGTTCTCTTCTTGGTTGCATATACACATATTTAGGCACCCCAGCTTGAACCTTTGAGGAGGATGAGTACTCTCTCCCTGGCTCCTTCTTCAGTTGTCTTTTAGAAACTGAAATACAAGAGGGGGAGGGTTTCCAGCCCCCCTTTAGTCGCCTTATACGACACTCAGGGAGTACGGAGGTTAGCATTCTTTCTCCCCTACCCGTATATATGAAGAGATCAAAGGGAAAATATAAAAAAAAGCAGGTATGTTCTTTAAACATTTAGGAATATTTGTGTAAATTATTAAGAGGTACTCATTTGAAAGTATCTGTACGATAAGGCAACTTTATTGCAAGGCATATATTGATATAGCAAGTATATATCGTTTATGAATATGAGCGGATAAGTAAGCTTTATAAGAGGAAGCAATATGGGTCTGGATATATCAGTTGCATTCATAATAATTCGAAAAGTTCTGTCTTCCCATTAACTGCCTCACCGACAGAAGCTTTAGATTGCTGATTCTAATTCAAAAAGAATTTTGAAGCGTCAGTTTAGAGAAAAATGTAAAATTCAGATCTCTTTTAATGAATGAAACACGTAAAAAAAGAAAGAATGAGTTCTTTCTATTTCAGCTTCAATCTGATAATGAGAGTTTGAGGAGTATGGAGGGGGTTATCCCTGTGACCCAACGTCTGCCTCCCGTATCACAGTCACATCTAGTTACACATGGTTGACATACATGATACTGACTCCGGTGCAATGGCCATCTAGACACCGTAGCCCCCAAATCCTACCAACAAATATTCATCACACAGGGTTATTGATTTGCAAGGGGTTTGTTATACATTATCCTCACATCTGATTACCATTACAAGGTTAAGCTGTCGAGTCCTTTCTCTATTGTCGTCTGCGTACAAGCTGTTGCATAAGAGGTTATCAACCTCATATGATTGTTTCTGCATATTTCTAGTCACACTAACAAAGAAGAACTAGCGGTGGAGTGCGGTGGGGGGTTCTGATAGGTAAAGAAGTAGGAATTTTCGCTATTTTCTGGTCTTGTCATTTGGAAAGTTTGTTGTTCGAAACTATGCTCTGCTGTCGATTACTTATTTTTTCTACCAAATTCTGTATATTCTAGTAATGGATATTTTACAAAAAGAAGAGAAAATGTTTATATGCTACGAAAGGCTTCGACTTGGAAATGTACAGCCAGCAAAATAAGTGCTGCTACACTTGCCCTGCATGACATTTTGACATACTGGACAAAGAGTTCTGATGTAATCTCTTGGGTGTCGTCATTTATTGGTATACCTGGTCTGCTTGCTTGACGATGACACTGGGAAGATAAAAAACCATCACGCGCCATTGGAAGGGTAAAAGAACTTCCCTGAATGGAATTACCAGACACTTCTGTACTCTCATCGTTTGCTACCAGTTGCATTGAAAATTTTCTCGTGTTTGTTAGTAAAACAAATCAAAACATTTGATGTTGGTTTTAGAAACGAATATATGATTTCTTTGAAAATGAAGATACAATAATGGAAGAATATTAGGAAAATCTAGCAGAGTTCTAAAACTCATATTTGAAAACAAAAACAATGCAATTAACCTACAGCTCAATCATTGCATTTCATTCGTGTTTTACATGAAGTCTCATTACTCTTGCATTTCATTTCCGAAAGGATTCGTTGTCGAATAGAAAGGTCGCTACCTCCATGCACTACATCGAGTCTGCTTCAGTTCTGCATTTAAGAGAACATTAGCATGCATCATTGGTTTGCTTATTTTCTTACTAGGAAAATGATGATGTCCTCATAATTACTATATTTTTGTCTACCTGTTTAGTTTCCCTCAGCATGAATATCAGATTATCTAGCGATGTTAGGCAACATTTTCATTTTCTTATCTTTTTTTGTACTCTATGATACATGGTAAATGGAACTCATCTCTTTAGCTTTCAAAAATATTTTTTGAAATGAGGATCACCAAAGTAGAAAAGTATATTTGTTTTTCCTGTTTCAATAAACAAATAATTTCTAACGTTATTTCAAAGACTTAAATCAGAGAATATAGGAAGATGAAGGGATTTTATAATGAATAAGATACTGATAGAAATGATCAGAAATACCATCCTAATCAAAACACCGAGGATGATATTATTCATTTCTAATCCCGTCGAACCAAAGGGTAGCGATACCTTCAATTTTACCGACTGTAAATGAAATTGTTGCGCAGAAAGTCTGACTGGTCTTTTCCGCTGATATCACGTCTCTCTCTCTCTCTCTCTCTCTCTCTCTCTCTCTCTCTCTCTCCACGTGGTTACCCGTTACTACAGTAGTCTCTCAGGGATCCATACTTGCGCCTATACTTGTCGTCACTTATATTAATGATATTAACGTAGGGCTGTATAACCTAATCTCCAAATCTGCAGATGTCACTAATATCGGCAATGCTATATTAACTGAAGAAGGTAGGCTGAGATTACAAGAGGATCTAGACAAAATTGCTGATAGATTAGAAAACGGCAAATGCCATTTAACGTTAATAACTGTTAACTGTTACATGTAGGAAACCTAAACAAAAAATATGATGAGGAACGTATGGGCCACAAGGTAAAGGATACCACTAGTGTGAGAGATCTAGGGGTCACAATCTCTAGTAACTTCAAATTCTCCTAGCATTGCAATGAAGCTGACAAGAAAGCAAGTAGGATGTTAGGATATATAAACAGACATTATGTGCAAAAAATTAAGGATGTGATATAGCCGCCATACCTAAGTCATGTTAGACCACACTTTTAATATGAAGTGTAGTTTTGGACCTCCAACTTAAGTAAGGATATTCTTGAAAAGGTATACAGTGCACCGATTAGCCTCTAAATTGATTTTCTTCCGGCGTAACAAACCATATGAGGAGACACTGTGAAAATGAAATTTGTCCTCCTTAAGCATAAGGTGCCTCCTGTGCAAATTGCTATTTTCTCTTTACCCTAAGTTAAACCCAGATGCCATGCCTCTCTTCCATACCTAAAGTAGCTGATTGCTTCCTATACAGTGTTCGTGTCCCTCTCCATATATTCACACTAAGTGTGTTCACATTTCATAATCAGACCTGTTCCGTAAGATAATGTTAAAATTTGGGAACATTGAAATTTAGATAATTTCTGGGCATTAGTTCATTAGAGAGGATGTTGAAAATGTTCATCATATACCACGAATGGTCGAAGTCAATGACAACAATGTTTTCGAATGAAAGCTATTCATTATTTTTTCATTTTGTATCAAATATAAAGTGCTAATGACTTAAAATCTTTTATATATTCATGTTCCCAATTCTTTACATTATTAGACAGAACAGATCTGAAGATAAACTGTGAACACACTTAATAAGAATAAATGGATAGCGGCACGAACATTGTATATGAAACAATCAGCTACCTCAGCTACGGATGAGAGGCTTGGCTTCTTCGCCAACTTAGCGTAAGGCGACGTTTTCAAAACTACTTAAAGAACTCAACTAGGTTGATATTGAACATTTCTTTACAGTAGCACCAGCATTACCGACGAGAGAATATGGACTAAAGATAGACGTCACTGAGTTATTCTGGACCGTACGATATATTCTTTACCAACGACATTGTCGACGCATGAAATAAGCTCCCAGAAAGTGTTGTTAAGAGTAACACCCACATTATCTTCAAAATTATGCTTGATTATCACTTGTCACTCTCCGGTATTGAATAATCCTTTTAATCAGTCAACATAACGCAGTGGTATATAATACTAGCTTCTCAACCATTAGCCTCAACCTTTCCATATTGAGGTATCATACTAACATTGCTTAACCCATGTCACTTGCTTTGAGGGAGTAATTATGAAATTCTGTAACATTCTTCAACACCAGGAATAATATAGACATGGTAAGTACAAAAGCTGGAGCTCAAGTTTATCCTTAGTATTGTCTTTATAACAAAAAGTGAAGGGGTGCCACTCATTGGTGATGGGATGCCTGACATATTCATGTTCAATGTATTAATGTCTCTTCTATAAAGATTTCTGTCAAGCTTGATAATCCTGCTAGGTATTTTTTCCACATGTTTTCCTGCGGCGTGTTATTGGAGATACTGGAAGGTCGGAGGAGAGCCTTTCCTTTGCTATCCCTTTTTTCTACTGCGTAAAAGGAGGACTTTTTATTTTTTTTTCTTAGTGTTAAGGCCAGATCATCTCTGTTGAACCTTGGGTCTGAGTGGTCTATATATATATGTAACTCTCTCTCTCTCTCTCTCTCTCTTTCTCTGGTTGCAGAAGCGGAAACCTAATCTAAAGTTTATGGTCTCCTCTGTCAAGGAAACGGACTTAGATTTTTAATGTGAAAAAATACTAGACTCTCGTCGATGTCAAAGCATAACATTTTGGCAAGCCAACCACAGTGTTTGATGACAAAACAGCAGTTCCTCCTACGTTGTCGTACATAGCTCAATATTCACAGCTTCATATGTACGGGAAACTTACTGTATGTTTTGAATTATTAACGACCTTTCAAAAGGCAGTACCCACTGGCGGAAGTATGGGTAGGTTTGTTCGTTTATTACTGACAATAGTTTTAAGGTCCAGGTGTTCATACAGGTTGCTGTTAAATTTTGTGCCTCCATTTCATTACTTGGGAGCTTTTTTTTCTTTTCTTTTTTTCTAATTTAGCAATCTTTCATTTCTGTTTATATTATCATGACATCTAGAGAAGGCTGGCTTTGGAATCGCTGGGGGGAAGTTCTGTCAACTTCCCAGTTTTTATGTTCTACTCGTTTATAACGTACTAAAGCAGATAATTCCTCATCATCATTATCACCATAAACATTGTCATAGGCTTGTATGGTCTTCATCTTTATTCTGTTATTTTTGCTGTTCTCGTCCACTTATCTTTTGGTTCTTTTTTCTTTTCTCTTTATCTCCCTTCTCCTCCATATCGACCTGTAACCTCTTTTTCTTTTATTCATTAATCTCTTCCTATGTCTTCCACCCTTCTTTTACTATCTATCTTTTCATTCCTCTTTTTTCCATTGTCCCATATCTCCTTTCCGTTTTCTTTTCGTTGTTCCTCACCCTCTCCTTCCCTTCTCCTGTGAGTGAACTAGTCCAAGCCTGCCACCTCCCCACCCAATGCAAGTGATATCATCGACTACCAGCCAGTTCTGGACGAGCAAAAAGGTTCAGACGTCCGCCAGGGACACCACCTGGTCATTCCTAAGGAACTTTTAAGGAAAATACCGCTGCAAAGTTTATGCAGTTGTGCAGTTACTGGTGTTTCTTCCCAGTAGACCTGATAATGAAAAGGCACTGCATAATCCACTCCAGACAGACAAACTTTATAATTACCATCCACCTTTTGATTAACCGGACTTACTTGGCTTAGCAATGATTGAAATTACACAACCCCGTTGTCCCGGTCTCATATATCCTGACAGTTTAAGGTGAAGGTAATAAATATTTGTATATTACAGTCCTAATGCCGTCTGTCAAATCTCTGCTTCTTCTTCTTGTGGCATCAAACACTTACACGTTGTCACTCGAATATTGATTGAAGTTGCTCTAAGAAGCTGAATAACATAAAACAGCGGACATATATCTTGCGACACCCAATATCTGAAAGCAGTTACTCTCCAACAAATCTCTGTACATCTGAGCATAGGTGTACGGAATCTCCCACCCATCCTTAAGATAGTATTAGCCTAGTGTATGACCGATAGAAACGTTGATATCTTCGATTATTCTATAACCCGTGTGTATAATCTTCTTAGCTATCGTGCCTATAACTATAGGAAGAATACTGATTTTCTGGAGCGAGCAGTTCGCAGACTAAAAACTTAACCATTAGTGGAAAATGTAGGATTTCCTAGCCGTCTTATACTCTGCATCGACAAAATTATTTCCCTTATAAGAAAAAAAAGAAATTTACATAGCTTCACTTCATGAATTTCAAGAACTTTATTTCAAAAGTAAGGCGATCAGAAATTGCAGAGACATTCATCTGTCTGAGTCACTGGTACCTTAACTAAATGCAGCAGAAGTTTACCCCTTTTCATATGGACTTGCTCATCACTCACATGCTCCATCATGGTAGACTCAGAAGCCACAATACTAAGACGAAGAACGTTCAGCATTTGTTAATTATTTATGAAAAATCCGAGTCTTCTTGTTGAGTCAGGAGCTACTGATTATTCTCACATCTCGCAAATCCTCTCCTGGTACCCTCACGGTGCCTTATATTCCCTATATCAAATCATATTTGAGGTAAATACAAAACACAAAAAGCATCAACAGAGAGGCAGACTATTACCGTAAGCCAGGTGGTGTAAGGCTGAATAAGATGACGTTTACAATAATGACCGCACCAGCACTGCCATTCAAACTTTGTTGGAAAAGTAAGAATATATTCTTTAAAGTAATTCCCATAAGTTATCAGAAGATAAGAAGCAGACAGTCCCTGGTATAAAGATTATACATATAGACCAGTGATACTTTAGAGATGTCCATGCACATAGGTACAAAACTCTGTGTACGTAAGTTCCTGCACATAAGAGGTACAGGAATAATCTCACAAATTCATCCCAGTAAACATAACTGAATACTCAGATTGATAGGTTGCAAATTAATCAGGTCAGTGCTCAAACTGACCTGGACTAACTTTCATGTCATTCTCGGCAGGAACCTTTCTCAAAACCCCCCAACAGGTAACTGTTGTTAATTAGTTCCTGTCGAATAGGCTAAATGAATTTCTGTTTGTCAAGAAAGTTCATTAATTGAAAATCAAGTTACTATAGAAGATCGACGAAGTTCTCTGACGTCCCCAAGCATCCTTTTATGTCCTTTTCCTCGGTAAGAAAGTGTGATGATCAGGTTATTAAATGTTCTGCTGCTGACAGCACTGACACACACACACACACACACACACACACACACACACACACACACATATATACACGCACACATACACACACTTAATTTAAGAAGTTGTATGACGATAGAGAATATTCTGGAGATCTGGCCCCATGAGCGTAAAACTACCCCTTCCTGTACAGTACAAATAGGTAATTACAAATAGATTATTACTATGCTGTAAGTGTGGCAGCACAGTCCTCAGCAATCCTTATCATCAGATGTTCATTCCATGAGGAAATATTTCTCAAGAAGCAGAAACAATCATTTCACTCATAGGCCGCTACGAACATTGCTATTATTTTCCTTCCTCCTACTCTACATCGTTCTTATCTTTTTCTTTCATTTCCTACCGTTCACCACCATCATCACCCGCAGCCCAGTCTTCACTCCCGCAACGTTCACTAATGCTGCTGCGTTCACCACAACGTTCACCATCAGTGTCCTCACCTTACCACCAACCATTACGTTCACAACCATTGTCTTCACCAACACCCTTTCCACCACTTCAACAACTACCACGCCCCCGGCACCACGCCTATCACTCTCTTCATCACCGCTAGCACTACCTTCATCAACAATGTCCACTATAACTATACCACCATCATTACCACCACCACAACGACCACCATTACACCACCACCCCCAACAACAGTAACTACAATAAAAACAACAACTACAACAAAATCTACTTGAATTTAACTGTTACCACGACTAACATCACTAGCACCTACACTGTAAGAAACACATGCATATCATTAATTTTTCATTAGTTATTTGTAATTATTATCTCACTAATAATATGTGTTAACACATGAGAAGTCACCCAATTGCACTATGTAGCTTCACTAATAATATGTGTTAACACATGAGAAGTCACCCAAGGGCACTATGTAGTCTTCTGGTTCAGGTCGGTTTCACCACGCATACTTAATATGTTAAGGCAGAAATAACATACCGATCGGTTTAGGAAGCTGACATACCAGATCGGTTAGGCAAGCAGACATAACAATGTAGCCGCTCGCAAGAGAGCAGTACTCACAACAAAGCCGGCTGAACAGCTCATATATATTTCACGGGTGTCACTACCTAGGGCGGGCCCAGAACCTGCTCGTTATACCTAAGACTGTACATAGCTGCTTTCTAATAAAGCTGTAAAGGCCACCGGACTTTCAATAAGAAGACCAAGTTACATTTAGAAGAACATAAGCAGTTATCGAGACGAGCTTACATTTAGACAAAGCAGAATCTACAGCAGTTCTCCCTGTCGAACCTCATAAGTCTAACTTAACCCAATTGCCCTACGTTAAAATAGTGTATAACGTGCCCTCTTCCATAAGTACTGCTTTGCTTTCTATTTTCCGAGAGCTGGCTATCATTTGACATGCATTTAGCTAAACCATGTATTATTCGGAAAGCTGTTTCATCACATGATCACTTTGTGGTCGTTGGCAACTCATACGTGGGTTTTTTGATATCTGTTTCTTTCCCTATACTTAAGTGCTGTAGAAGTCTACACTCTCTCATGTTTACCAAACCGACTATGAATGGTCCATTTTGAACGACAATTTTCCATTCTATCCAAATTTTTTTGGATTTGTTTACCATTTCCTTATTTCTCCATCTCATTAACACTTCAATCAATTTCGATATCATAACTCTGACATTTGACAAATATTCTTTAGTACTGTGATCCTGATATACAATCATTATTGTTTCGATGTTAAACCCATGATATACGACTTCAAATCTCGATGTCATAACCCCGATATATGACTGCCTCGATAGTATTAACTGATATATTACTAATTCTCTTTTAAGATATTATAATCAGACATGCGATCGATTATTTGTTGTCTGGATTTTATAACCTTGATATACAACCACATGCTGTCTGAATGTTATAAACCTGATGTACGACCACTTGTTGTCCGGATACTATAGGCCTAATGTAGGATTGTCTGATGTACCCAGCACATCTTACGTTTGCACTAACATGCAAGTAATCCTACCATATATCCCACTGCTGTTGCCAGTTGCCTTATATATCACCCTTAGTGACGAGGTTAGTAGCTTTTTTATTGTACTTTAAGCAATATATCTTTAATCTTTGATGAAAAGCTGGTGGAAATTAATTACGAATGATCTTTCATGATATGTCCAATGCTTATAATCATTTGGTTATAATACAATATAATTACCAGAGAAATTGAATGCATCACATAAAGTACGTATGTTACATATAATGATTTACTGATAAAAGGTGATTCTCATCCAAATTCTGATATCCTGATTATCAAATCTTCAATCAAGGCCTTTTTTTTTTTTTGCTAATCAAACCAAACAATCCCTGGCACAAACTGGTTTGTTATTAATGATATTCAGTGACTCATATTTGAATTTCGACTCCGCGTTAACCGAGGCCAATAAACTCCAAATGAAATGGCCTATTAACTGCTGGTACAAACGGTGCTCAGTTGCTTGGAAAATTATCAATAAATTAGCAAATCTTCAGAAACTGTTTACTGCAATCACTTTACGATGAAATAAATTCATTAATCATGCATGATAAAGTTCACTAATGACATATTCCAATCTAAATATCGTTGGTTGAAACGTTATGTATTTATGGGTATGAGCCCATATATAAAAGGCTAAATGATAATCTAACATTCACCATCACGACAAATACCATGAGGAGAGACAAATGATAATGAGCTGTTCACCATCATGACACTATAAACAGTGGAGGGACAAATGTTAATGAACTGTTTACAATCACAACACATCATACCCACAGAAAACAAGTATAATGAACTGTTCACCACCTTCACACATTATACCCACAGAAAAAAACAAAAACAAATGGTAACCTTTTCACTGTCATTACCCATTATACCCACAGGAAGGGTACATGACAATGAACTGCTCATCATCACTACTTATTACACCCACAAGAAGAGCATATGATAATGAATGTTTACCATCATTACACATTAACCCCACAGGAAGGACATATGAATATGAACCGTCACCTCACATTTTACCCACAGGAAGAACGTATGATAATGAACGGTTCACTATCACTACACAAGAAACTGAGAGGAATGAGACATATGATAACTTACCCTACATTATCACCACTGATTTCCCTCAGAATAGAAGGCCGACCTCATTATCTCTCGTGTTCACCATTAACTCAGGCAGTTATCTCCAGCGCCTAATAATTCCTTATTAAAGTTTTACGACTAGTTTTCATAGCCTGGAGTCTATAATACGAGGAAGACGTTAATGAAGAGAAATCATTCTAATGTATTATTCCTGTGGGACGGTAACAGTTTTCTGCTGGTGGAGAGAATACGAAAATCAAGAATTATGGCTCTCTCTCTCTCTCTCTCTCTCTCATAAAGTTTGTGCTCAAATGGCGTTTACTTATTCAATATCATTCATAAAAGGCTAGACAAGGGAGGGATATGAGATGAGTAGATCGAAAGATATGTTGGTTTGCGCTCGAAGAGAAAGAGAGAAAGAGAGAGTTACATAATACACAGACCACAGAGACCTAAGGCCCAAGCGAGGTAGTGTGGCCTTAACGCTACTGAAGTAGACGGAAAAGATCGCAAAACAAAGGCTTTCTCCCCACCATCCTTTCCCTCCGACAATACGCCCGACAGGAAACAGGATGAAAATAAATCTCCCAGAACTAATATGACTTAAGGATATTATTGTAGGAAGGTCAGGTGGTAGCACGAACGCGAGTATGTTGCCCCATTATCAAAGACATGCATTTTTTACTTTTTGGTTAAAAGTACTACATTAATAATAAGTTTAAGATCCAGCTTCGCGACTTACCATTTCAGTATTTCTCATAATGTGGAAGGATTTTACAATAATTCCTTTTTGTTCCCTTAAGGCAAGCTACACGGATTATGTAACGTTCGCATAACTGCAGTATGGCCTAAGCGAGAACAGTAGTTGAGAATGTAGCACATTACATCAATAAGTTATGATGATTGGTTAAAAGAATCATTCAATAGCGGAGTATAATTAGAGATGATCAAGCCTAATTTACATTTATTTGCAGTGTTGTTCTGGAGGATAATTTCTGGGAGCTTATTCCACTCGTCGATAATATCGTTGTTAAAGAAATACATCGTTCAATTTCGTCCATTTTCTCATTGGTATTCTTAGTGCAATAGCAAAGAAGTTTTGTAAATCGACAGTGCTGAATCCTTTGAGTATTTCAAAACATTCTGTTAGCTTGCCTCAAAGCCATCTTTTGCTTAAAGAGGACAAATTTAATTTTCGCATTCTGTCTTTATATTATTTGTATGTAAGGAAGGAATCAGTTTTGCTTTTCTTCGCTACACTGCTTCCAACCTCAGAATATTCTTGTTGAGTTGGTGGGCCCAAAACTGCACTCCATATTCGAGGTGGGGTCTACCTAAACTTAAGTATAGTGGCAATACCAGATCCTTGCTTTTGTATGAAAAGTTTCTGTTGATAAATTTGCTTCCTTGGTAGCTCGTTACAATGCTGGGAGAATTTGAAACTGTAGGAGACAATAACCCTAGATACCACATGTTCATAATCGATTTTTTTGTTGAGGTTTCTTAATTGCAACAGCTGATATTTATTGATGTTAAATGATGTTTGCCAATTTTAGACCATTCAACTGTTACATATAGCTCCTCTTGCAATCTTAGCCTAACCTCTTCAGCTAAAATAGCTCTACCGATCTTTGCGTTATTTGCAAATTTACATCAGTGTAGATAATATGAATGATAGAAACTATCTGTCTCAGGACAGGCCCCTGGGGTACCCCACTAGTAACGGGTGACCACGGTCATGATTCGCCACTCACTAGTCTTTGGACCTAGCTTCTGTCCTGTTTCCTATGCAATCATTGATCTCCAAGGCTCTGACTCTGAGCATCAATTGATTATGGGGAACTTTGACGAATGGGTTTTGGAAGTCCAGAAATATGATATCTATTGTTTAGTCTTGTCGTGCGTTTTGAATAAAATCTAGTATAGAATTCAATGTTTGTAATGCATGATCTGTGCCTTCTAAATCTATGATGTGTTTTATCCATCAGACTGCATTGTTTAAGTTAAGCTATGATTTCATCTTTCATAATCATCTACAGAAGTTTCCATATAAACGATGTGAGGCTATAGGAAGGTACTTGCCAGGCATTTCACAGCTTCAGTTCTTCAGCAAAGGGGTAACGTCTGCTAATATCCAATCCTGCAGTACTACTCCACCTTGAAAAGATCTACTAAAGACATAAGTTAACGGGCTAACCTTTTCATGCCTGACATTCTTAAAGTCTCGTAGATGAAAACGCTCAGGACCTGGACTTTTTATGTCTTCACCATGTGTCTGTGTTGGTAATTCTCTAACCGTGACGGTAAATTCTGATGTTCTATGTGTACTATTTATCACTCTCACAAAATTCATGTCGCTGCTTCCTTTTTTATGAAAACAGAACTGAAAATTTCTTTAAGGGTTGTTTCTATACTTTCATCATCTACAATGAGCTGCCCGTCTTCGAGTTAAGGGTCCTATCTCGCTCCTTTCATTTTCTTGTTACTGTTATATCTCTTTTGCGTCTTTAGTTATCTTCTGTCTTGCATTACTAATTCCATACTCTCTTTTGGCTGGCATAATAACTCCTTTTACCACTCTCCTAACTCCATCATATTGCATTGCAAGATTTGGGTCATTGCCTGATTTTTCTAAAGCTTGCAAAGTTTGTTTCTGCTCTTTATAGCTCTCTGGGAATACTATTCAGGGCTATTGCTTATTTTATTTTTCATGTGCTTAAAAATGAAAAGGTCTTGTTGGTACCTAAAGTGACTCTTCAAAAATGTCCATAACCCCTCTGGACATGAACTATAAAGGGTATAACTCTTTAGCTCGTCGCGCAATCCTTTGAAATGCGCTCTTTTAAAGTTATGGGTAATAATACAATTTTTAGGAAAATGGGTTTTGAGATTTACCTCAAACCTAACCATGCTATGGTCACATGTACATAGGTGTTCGCTACCACGATTATTACTTGCTACGAACTCCTGGAATGCAAGAACTATCTCAATTATATTGGCTTCCCTCGTTGGCTCTGCAACGGTTTGGTAAAGAAATTTTTCTTCGACAAAGTTATTAAGTCCTGCAGATTCTTTTTTTTACATCTGAAATAGTTTGCCACTTAAATTCTGGAACATTCACTTCCCCCAGAATGATGGAATCTCTAGTCTTTATTGCTTGTCTATATAAGACAGTTATGTAAATTGCAATATAAATTTGGTATATTGTGTGCTAATTTGAAAACACGGGCGATCAAGAGCAGCTGATGTTGTGCTCTGAATTTAAATGGGTTTTACATACAAATGCTGTTCCGCCTCCTTTACCGTCTCTCTCCCTTAAGTATTCTATAGTCCGGCAAGTTATACTCGCTAATCGGATCGTTATTCTTCCAGTTTAGAAACGCTTCTGTTAATCCAATGATATCAATGTAATCAGTGTTTACCAAGCAATGCAATTCAAGTATTTTGTTTCAGATTAATCTTATATTCATCTTAAGTCCATTTCATTTCTTCGTGTGATTTTCACACGATGTCATACAATACATACAATTGTACTATACTTCCTTCTTTTTCTCTTAATCAATGATTACAAGTTACCGTAGGGAATAAAGGACATGACAATCAGAAATGGAAAATACCTTGATATAAATAGAAATCAACATGTAATTCCATATATATTGTACTGATATCAGAATGTGCTCTCTGGTTAAGCGTACTTCAAATTTCATCTTCTATATGAGAATGGAAAATTGTGACACAGATTACTTATCATGATAACCTTTCGCACAACCAAAATAGGCAACTACTACCGCAGCATGTCACATAGGGTGACATATGCTATAACGATATTGGAGAAGGGGACAGAGAAAGGCACAATGAAGGAATACGAAATCATAATCATGGAGAGGCACTAGTGCAGGTAGCTTAAAATCGAGTGAGATATTCTGGGAGAAATATATAGTGCATTATCAATCCTAACCCCGAAATATGTATAAGGATGTTTCCTATATGGTACGCCCGGCAGTGCAAATCTAGTGTTGGCTACTGCAGCATGAAAACTTTCATACGACGTCTACGGAACAGAAAAAAAGTGCGCTTCACTATTCATTCCCTGGAAATACGTTTCTTGGCATATACATATATGCAGCATGTGGTGTGCCGCATGCAAACACCTAATAACCTGCCGCCAAACAAGTCACTCATGAACTAGATCCCCGTCCCTGAAGGGCGAGGGTAACAAGTCTTATACCGTCTAAAATAACGCAGGTAAATTATAACTTACAACCTTTTTGTAACATAATAGAGGAGCTTTATGTACGAGATGATATGGTTCTAAAGATCTTTCAAAATCTAACAAAATTCCTGATGAAAAAATCAGGTACATGTGATTTGAAAACAATCATAGTGCGTGATAAAACATAGGGAAATAATAGAGTATTTAAGGTATTTCAGAAGCGTGCAGTGCAGTGTTTGTAATATATACACATAAAGAACAACGAGATGCTAGAGAACAGTGTTATTGTAATAAAATGTAATGGAAAGAAATATCAGATATGTACGTAAAAGCAGAAAAGGTTATTGTACTGTGCGATCACATCAGCAGAAGACAGTAACACTCTGATTATAAATTTTACTTTAGGAACGATGATATTGCAATATCATTTCGAAAGTTGAGAAATGTTTTAGCGTTTTGGATACAAAGATCATATGTCTATAATATACGTCAGTCCTCCAAGGCTCTATTAGAAGAGTTAATCACTGGAAAAATGCAACTATACTGCAGACTTTTGGTAAAAGAAGTAAAATATTACACTGAAAGAATCACATGAGGAGACAAAAGCAGGTGTTGGTCATACAAAAGGGATGAGTTCGTGTGAGATGCGGCCAAACTCTACTACATATCCATTTCTACATGTAGTTTGAAAATCGACATAGATTCGAGAGATGAAAGTGGTATATATTTCATATCGCTTAATAGAGAGAGAGGATTGAGCTAAAGTATATTGGTGTATTCTGATGAGTATTGGATGCAATTGATAGAGGCAAAGTTTGCAATAATTCAAGAAAGTATTTATAGAGTTTGAGGGAAAAGATTTCTGATGAATAGAAGCTGGTGCCATGACCTAGCAGTTGGAGGTCACAGGTTCCATGAATCAACAGGGTAGATGCGGAAGGAGGCGATCCGATGAGGGTGACAAACTTGGTCAGTAACTATGTCAGGCCAAAACCCGCCCAATTACCCATCTTACAAACCACACAGAGATAGATTTTGTGTAGGAAAATGTGCAGTATTCTAGTTTATGGCACCTTTCATCCAGCAATGTTGATAATAAATCATTCAATATATAATCCTACAAATGTTCCTGTTCTAATGTCATACATTTCCAGGCTACGTAATCGACCATAATGGCCAAGCACAGCACAGCGTTAGTGTTCTGAATATCTAGTGAGCTTACCAGTGCTCTGAAATCAGTTATCAAAATTACGATTAAATTTGTCACTAGACTGCGGATGACGATTTCGATGCAGATTTTTTCCAGTATATGTTTCATATATTTCATTTGTCATCTGAAATGAGAAACCTATCTTATATTTATGATAATGAAATTAATCGAGCCATAAATTTGTTTTACCCTCTGTGTCAACACCACATGCTGTGTTTAGAGTAATCAAGGTTTACACATTAATAAACACTTATGTGGTGCTCTAAATTTCCATCACATGTATCTACAGAAATTTTCACTAGTCTAATATTGCCATCAATTCAAAGGTCCTGCTGAAGGTAAAGGAATCTTACCTTTTATGTCAGAGGTTTTCCACTTTCTTTTTGTATAAATAATATTTCCCGTTCATCGGAGCTCCCACCTAGTTTACATGTTTGTATATCTTGAGTTGGATATTATCGTAAATACCTGCTAGATTCCCAACATCATATGCATTCATAGCACTTTTCAAGTGTCTTTTTTCTTAACCATTTTATCTGTCTGTCTACTTGTAACTTGATTAACATCAGAAAAGAAAGATGAATTGATATAACATCTCTTGTCTTTCCTTCTTCATGTAACCTTTCCTCATTAATTTCTACACTCTCTTCAGCTTTATTCTTTCACCCGAGATGGCCTTGGTCCGGGCATGTCATTCGCCCGTCCCGTATCCGTCGCTATAATGAGGAACATAGTTTTCTTTCCTGTATTCAGCAGTGTTACCAAGCATCAGGATAACATCAGAATGAAGGTCAGTGTTGCCAACACCAACAAGCACAACACGAGGTCACAAGCCAAATAGAACATATCAGTTACTGAGGAGACGCGGCCCCATATCTGTCCTGTGTACTGTAGAGGATTTATGTGACACTTCTGGCTTTGACAATGGTCGCCTTTCTCATATCCTTTCCTTTTCATCTTATAATACCCGCCTTTGTTCGTATATGTCACGATAACATGGGACTTTAGACATACGTTTGTGTCATATTGATTGTGTGTGTGTGTGCGTGTGTGTGTGTGTGTAATTTGATTACTAACTGTGTGTTACAGTGAGAACTTTACACTCATGTTGCCCTGTCTCTTATCCTTACATAAATGTGTTATATTTCTGCTCTTAAGTATAACCACACACACACACACACAGACACACACACACACACACACACACACACACACACACACACAAACCAGTCTAACCGAGGTACCCATTTATCATCCAGCCCTGAGGGTAGGATGAACACCTGGGTGGATGACGACTGCCGTACCCAAGTGTCGAACCCGCGCGGGACCGTCCGTGGGCCGACCCGTGCTGACTCTTGATCAGATAATGATAATGATATCAATAATGATAATAGTTATGATAATACTAATAATGATAATAACAACTTGCCATGAAATTTGTTACTTCGTTTGGAAGTTGGAGTCTGAAGGCCCTCCACAGATTCACTAGGGCAAAATGAACATATTATGAAGTGGACGTGTACAAATTTATATTCATAACGTTGCCAGTCGAATCAGTAATGATAAAGTAAATAATGTTCTAGTGATAGTAATGTTGGTGATTATGATCATAAAGAATAATAATAATAACGTTGCCTACCACACTCCTCGGCCCCCGGCTCCTGAGGCTTGTACTGCATGGGGAGGGAGGGAGCTCTACGCTCACGGGCATGTTTTTTCTTTTTTTGCCTGAGTAATGGCGCAATTACGTATTTGTAATGTACGGGAGAGATCTTCTGCTCTCGTGTGCTTATGTATGTGTGTGCGTATGTAAATCCGTGGTTATGTATGTAGTTACTCTAATCTATCGCTACTCCATGAATACCTCTATATATGTAATATTTTCTCTGATGTACCTAACTCCATTCACCGTAATACGTCCATATAACACAGACGGTAACTCAATGCACACTCACTTGTCAGCCTTAGGCCGGCTCTGGGGACCTGTCATCCACCCTAACATATTGCACCACGACCAGGCCACAAGGAAAATACACGGCGGCCAGAACAAGACACATGGTATGTCTTGGGCGATAATAGCCAAGGAAACGAGACGCAACAACATGACTCTCCTGCCGTGCATAAGTCTTTAGATGAAGCCTCAAGTCCTTGTGGAGATGATGATGACTTCTATACCCACCCAGGGAATATGTCGAGGCCACTATTATGACTTAACCCACTTAATCTCCAGAGACGATGACCAAACCTCTGTAGTCAAATATTCAAGTTCTTGAAAAGATGAGTTAACATCTCTAGACAATGACAATCCGTCTGAGACGATGTTAGTAACCTCATTAGAAGATAACCCTCTGAGCCACTGATGCAATTTCTCGAACAAGACTTTAACCTCTTGATACAATAACTTACACCTCATCAGGCAATAACCTTATCCCTTATGTGAAAAGGTAACTCCCTGAGACAATGATGTTGATAACTGAGGCGATACGCAAACTTTGCTGGGGAGATGATTCAACCTTGTAAATATGATCACAGTCACAACGACTTATGTCCTGATTAAGATTTTATTCATCGTACTAAAGGATTCATTTTGTGAAGCTCATACTTTAACTTGTTACAATGGCAGCCGTGACTGGTCTGCTGTAATGGTTCTCATAGGGAATGTGATCTTAAGGACAATTTATCGGCTAATAAACTTTCCAGATGGAATTACTGTCAGGGAAGGTGCAGGTTGAGGCTGAAGACTGTTGTGTCCAGGGAGATTTGTGAGAGGTGTGGGAGAGGAAATGTGAGGGAGACTTGTGCATGAGAGACAGTAAGAGAGAGTTATTGGAAAGGAATCTTGAGGAAAAGTTGTGGGTTTTGACAGGGAGTGTAAGGGAAAAGTGAGCGTGTTGTGAGAGGGATATAAAACAGAAGTGGTAGAGATTCGTAAGGTTGAGAGAGTGAAGAAGAGTTGTAACAGGAATGTGTAAGGAGCGTGTTAAGAGGAGGAGAGTGTCAGAGACAGTTGTACGAGCTGTGAAGTGGAAGAGTGGAGAAGAGTTTGGAAAATTTGTCAAAGCCGGAATAGATAGTAGAGCTGTGTGTAGAGGAAGGAGAGTTTGTTGGGACCAGTGAGTAAGGCAGTCTAAGTTAGGGGATTTCTGGGAAGAGTAGGCCAGGCAGGGATGCGTTAGGAGGAAGTTTAGTTGTGAGGACCTTAGGGGTGGGCTAGGTTACATTTGAAGATCATGAGGTCATCATGTGAGGTATGAGGTAATGAGGGGAGCAGTAATGGTTGGTTTATTCGCTAGAGCCAGACACAAGGGAAAGATAATGGTTGCTTTGGGGCGTATGAAGTTAATGTTGCTTCCCTTAATGTTTTCTTGATTATAATGAACAAAAAAGATTGCTTATGAAATATATGATAATGTTATGTCAGCTAATATGAACACGATGATTTCAAAAATCTTCTTTCACATTTAGATGATCGTTTATGAAGTCTATGAAGTCATCATTGATGTTAAGTATTTTGGATGTGTCATGACTTCTAGAACATTCTATGTGTTCTCAATGTTCTCAAAGTTCTTTAGGCTTATTTTTATGAGATATTTCTGTGTGAGTGGTTGTAGTTATAGTGAAATGACGTGACGTGACCAGTGACACTGTACAAGTACCATGGCTGGAACATTTGTGGTGATCTATGTCACTGAGTTTCTGCTTAGTCTGGAGAGAGGCTTCTCTCTGCCTTTATGACAGTGGCGCTACTCAGAGGCGCTCTCTACAGGGTGATAAAATGACATGTGACAGTGTCGCTACTCAGTAGCACTATATAATGAAATAATGGCTTGTAATAATCGGCTGTCACAGGCGAATCTGTTCTTGGAGAAAAAAAAAAATGTAAGAGCAGTAATCTTGGAAAGAGTTGGGAGAATTGTATGAAAAGGAAAGGAGTGTCAAAAAAAAAAAATCTGTCCTTTCAGCAATCTAAAGAAGTCTCGAAAAAGTATTTGACGCTAAGATGGACGAAACAATTCCTTTATTACAATTTTGAGTTATTGAAAGTTGACTAAACGTAAAGTAGCTGTTTAGTAGTGCTCCATATATGATAGGTAGGAGGAAAGAACATAATTGTAAGAATGGGTGTCAGAGTTATGAAAGTATGAGCTACCCAAAGTCTTTAAGGAATTATAGTTTTATAATCTATTTCTTTTAAGAATTGTCTTTAAGTCATAAACCTAGTGAGCGATCCCATGAAGATGTTTCTGAAATATAAACCAAGTGCTCAGGGCAGACGGAAGCCGTACACACTGAGATAATCCTGTTGGTGTCTCTAGAGGGAAGGGAAGATGGGACACTATTGATCGCCATATGTCCACATCGACTGCTTCTTCCTGATTTTGGTAATATGCATTGTTTTTATATGGTGTTACAGTTCATGTACGGCAATGATGTGTATTTTGGGGAACTTTCCCGGACCTCCGTCGCCACTAGACGTGTTTCTCCCGAGCTCAAATTTCACCGTTTGTGCTACGAAGACTGGCGTCTACTCTACGGTCTAGCTGTCTTAGCTCTACTCAGGAATGCCCGAGACTTTCTCATTAAGGGAGAAGGTGAGTTCATTTCTACTTTGTTCAAAAGTTTGAAAAAAAAAATGCATTTAGAAAGTAGAAATTAGAAATCAGTTGGAAAGTGATGCAGGCTTTGTTACTGGAAAGAGAAGTTGACGCACAGAAACAATGATATTCGATAACAGTTTAGGTGGAGAACTTGGTAAACAGGATGGTTGCCGTGGAGACGAACTTAGAGGCAGGTAGTGAGCAGAATGGGTCAGTTTAAGTCATGGTTACGTACTGTGTTCACGTAGTAGGCTCCCCACTGCCACTGCTGCACGTATACATACAAACGAAAAAAAGTCTCAGTCATGTATCAGGATATTCTATGTTAAAGCACGGAGTATACGTAAAAAGAATTCGGAGCTGGAGAAAACTATATTCGGAGAAAATTGCGATATGATTCGTATTTTGGAATCTTCGCTAGATGTTAGAAATAGATATTTCCTGGTCGAATACGCCATTCCTGGGTATACTATATTTAACAGCGACAGGGTAAATAAAGAAGGCGGCGGTGTCTTGCTATTTGTCTAAGCTTATCTAAATCCTGAGCTGAAAAAAAAAAATTGTTGTTTTCGATAAAGTAGACTTCATTTTGTCTCAGAATGCAAGATAAGTTTCGTAAGAAAATAACAGTGGGACCTGTTCATAGGCCTCCAGAGGTACACAAAAGACTTCATGATCATATAACAGAAATCAGCAATGAAAATGGTTCGATCACATTAGTATATTTTAACATACTATCCCTTTCCAGTAGCACAGGGGGCGGGTTTTAACTAAATCTGCTTGATAGTTTCCTAATATAATTAGTTGATAACCATACTCGCGCCGAGAATATATCAGACTTAGTTCTAGCTACAAATGAGGACCTGATAAGAAATGTTAAACCCAGAGAAAAATTTGGTACAAGTAATCATCGGCGAATTACTTTTACCGTTGCCTGTAATGCTGGTTAACTTGAAAATCGCGAAAAGATACAAAACTTTCGACCTGCAGATATTAAAAATCTTTGCATTTCTCTTGACAAGCAAACTTGGAATGATGTTATACATAAAAGCGATATGGACGTTGTCTGGGAAACTTCAGCAAAACGTCCAAAGCAACGGGGGGAACATTTGTGCCAACGCGCTATAAACGTTCTATTTCTAAAGCCAAGCCAAACCAATGGAACGATGACATAAAGAAGTGTCAGGTATCTAAGACAGAAGCTCATAAAGAATTCAAAGAGACCAATAACCAGCATAATAGAGCAAATCATGTAAGACTGCCATGTTGTGGCCATATATTTGTTGCGTAGTATTGTTGATTTGTTGTACTACGGCGTATGTTACATAGTGTAGCTGATAGGTTGTATCCACGGTGTATGTTGCATAGTACACCTAATATGTTATGAACATGTTGTATGTTGCATATTACAGGTGATATGTTGCATCTACTGTGCTTGTTGCATAGTACACCTGATATGTTGTGTGAATGGTATGTGTTATACATTACAGCTGTTATGTTGTGTCCACGGTGTATGTTGTAAAGTACACCTGATAAAACCAGCCTCTGCTAAACTCAGCGTCCCTAAATCATTCTATAAGCTTCCCATGACCACGTCAGGATCCCTGTATCTTTGTGTCATAATTAGACTAGCGTTTCTGCTTCTGTCTTCCCGTCATTACATCAATGCTCCTGCCTGTGTTCCCATAACTTTAGTTGTGTTCTCTGCCTCAGTGTTCCCATAAGGACACTAAGATATCCTGTTTCGGTATCTTCAGCATTACCCTGATCTACTCAGGCCAGTATCCCATTATCATAATAATACCATGCAGAAACTTATTTCACCGTACTACGGGAGAGGATGAATTTTGTTTTCTTTCTACATCGCTGACGGATAGTTTCTATCATATTTCATAAAAGTTTGGAAATGGTCAGAAACTTATATTACCGCTCTGGAGTCTGCCTGGTTAATGGCCTCTATATTCCTGCCGGTAATTAAGTCCCAGCCATTAGCAGCATGCAACACTGTTATAATGTTTGCACAGAGGAAGTGTACACATAGACCTAATTAAGAGTTTTACTGAAAGATGTTTTCTGACGTATGTTGGAAATGAGAAAATTGAAAGTGAATGCAGCATTCAAAAGGTTTCCTCTAGTGTTGCCAGCTCCCTCTCTCACACCAAACATCTCTCCAGAAGACTGAACAGTTAATTATATGACATATTATGCAGTACACAACTAAGTCTGTAGCTCAAGATATGAATTTCATTTCTGCTTCAGTTAAAACGAAACTTGGAGAGACCTCATGAAATCTTCTAAGCCATATAGAAGGATATATTAGGCCACTTGAATAAATAAAACAGAATCTGATAAAAAATTTATGTTATTATCTTAATAGAATATTTTTACAAGGAAAATTGCTGCCAGCAAAAACAAAGACACGAACACACACGCCCACACACACACACACACACACACACACACACATACACACACACGGG
>JAYMFT010295800.1:0-10306 GCA_038088735.1 Panulirus argus | reverse complement strand
TTAAACTTTAGGGAGAATAAAAAGATGTTTTGGAAGGAGGTAAATAATGTGCGTAAGACAAGTGAACAAATGGGAACATTAGTGAAGGGGGCAAGGGGGTAAGTGATAATGGAGTGATGGAGTGAGGAGGAGATGGAGTGAGTATTTTGAAGGATTGCTGAATGTGTTTGATGATAAAAGTCGCAGATGTAGGGTGTATTGGTCAGGGTGGGGTGCAAAGTGAGAGTCAGGGAAAGTGGATTGGTGGAGAGAGAGGAAGTGGTGAAAGCATTGTGGAAGATGAAATGCGGTAAGGCGGCAGGATTGGATGGTATTGCAGTTGAATTTATTAAGAAAGGGGGCTGACTGTGTTGTTGATTGGTTGGTAAGAATATTCAATGTATGCATGGGTTGTGGTGAAGTGCCTGAGGATTGGCGGAATGCATGTATAGTGCCATTGTACAAAGGGGATTAAGTCGCAGTGAAGTCTACAATTTCTAAGGGAGAAGAGATCCAAACATTTTAGCCTCTCTTTGTATGCCAGATTTTCAAGGGATGGGATCAATTTTGTCCGTTGTCTTTGTACTTGCTCTTATTTTTCTTCATCTTTTTTATAGTTTGGGGACCAAAACTGGACTGTATATTCAGGGTGTGGTCTTACTAAAGAATTATAAAGTGTGAGAACTGTTTCTGGTGTCTTGTAATATATGTTACTAGCTATGAAACCTAACATTTGGTTGCCTTTTTTACTTGTTGCTTGACACTGTTCAGTGTACTTCAGATCGTTACTAATGACAACTCCAAGGTCCTTTTCTTCATTTACTTTAGTTAGAGAGTTTCTGAATAGTCTGCAGTCAAAACATATATTCTTGTCTCCAAATTGCATAACTTTACACTCGTCTTCATTAAACTTCATTTGCCAACTGTCGACCACTCTGCTAGTGAGTTATGATTTCTATGAATCATTTTGCAGTCCCACCTGTTTACAGGTCTACCTCATAGTTTAGTCATCAGCAAATTTGGAGATCTTAGATATGAAACCGAGTTCTAGGTCATTAATGTATATTATGAAAAGAATGGGGCCTAGGACCAACCCCTGTAGCATACCACTCATTACATGTAGCCAATCTGAGGCTTCACCGTTTAATACTACATGCTGCTTTCTTCCGGTAAGCCAGTCTCTGATCCATGTACAGAATTCTTCACCGATTCCATGTGCTTTGAGTTTATGTAAAAGTCTCTTGTGAAGTGCTTTATCAAAAGCCTACAGGAAATCTAAATATACTCTTTCAGATGGTACTTTTTCATCCCATTCCTGATTAATAACATTATAAAATTCCAGTAAATTTGTCAGACAGGATCTTCTATTGCAAAAACCATGTTGGTTGTCCGATATAATTTTGTGATCCTCAAGAAAAATGACAATTCTATCTCATATTATTTTTTCCATCATTTTACCTAGCACTGACATAAAGCTAAGTGGGTGGTAGTTCAAGGCACACTTTTTGTTTCCTTTTTTAATATATAGGAGTAACATTTGCTAGTTTCCAGTCTGTTGGCACCTGTCCATATGACAGAAATTGTTGAATATTTTTGATACAGGGTATATCAGCTGTCTCCTGACCTCTTTTAAAAATCTTGGAGCTAAGTTATCTGGGCCATTGGATTTGTTACGATTTTACTGGTCCAGATATTTAAGAATTTCAGAGCTTTTATTTCTCTAACCTTCAACTCTTCTTAATCAGACCCTTGAAACATTTTCATTGGTTGCCGTATTTGAGATATTTCTTCAATTGTGAATATGAGTTAAAGGAATATGGTTGCCATTTCCTTGTCATCAGTGGTTAGCGTGTCACGTTCATTTTGTAATGGTCCAAATCCTTCTTTTACTGACTTCCTTTGTCTTATATATTTGAAGAATTCATTAGGATTCTTCTTAACTTTCAAGAAAATTCTTTTTTCTTCCTTATGTTTACTCTGCCTTATGACCTTCTTACACTCTCTTTGGATTTTGATTAATTCCTGGCAATTTTCATCAGTTCCCATTGATTTGAAATTCTTATATGTTTTCTTCTTTTGGCAAATTAGCCATTCTATTCTCCTATTCATTCATGATGCTTTTGAAATGTTGCAAGTTCTCTTCATATTTGTGGATTATGTTTATTTTCAATCTCGAGTAGCTTGTCTTTAGAATTATTCCACACTTCTTCTACTGTGTGAACATCCAGAAGTTTTGTCCAATTGGTACTGTGAATTTCATGCCAAATATTTTCAAAATTTGCCCACCTGTAATCAGGGATCAAGAGTTTGCTATCATTTATTTCATAGTCTAAATTCATCTCTAAGTTAATCAAACTGTGATCGCTGTTTGACTAACTTTCACCTAGTCTGCAAGAGTTGATTAAGTTTGTGTCACTGGTGGGGACAAGATCAAGAATGTTTTTACCTCTAGTTGTTTTTTTAACTAACTGTTCTAGAAAACCATTTTCAATCAGTTTCGTTAGTCTTGTTCCTTTTAAGTCTCCTGTTAATGTGTTCCAGTTTATGTTTAGACTGTTGAAATCTCCCACTATTATAACCTCTTCACTGTTTCCTATAGTTTTGACTTCATTACATAGCATCTGATTGTCGTCTTCTTTTTGCTCAGGAGGTCTGTTAATAATTCCAAGCCATAGTTTACTTTTGAACTTGTTGGTAATGTCAATATAAAGAGAATCATAATTGTGTGTGTCCACTTTGTTTATCTTAATAGCACTTAGATTTTTATCAACGTAGATCAAAACTCCACCAACTACCCTGTATATGCGATCTTTCATAAAGAGTTTGTATCTGTGTACTGCTAACTCGGCGATTAAGAGTTTATCATCAGAATTTGCCTACATTTCTGAGACAGCAATAATGTTCGGTCTTCAGTCACTGCATAGGATATAAGTTCATTGCGTTCTGTAATGATGCTTCAGGCATTTAAGTATATTAAACTTATTTTCCTTGGAAATAATTTCTAGACTGGATTTGCCTTTTTTTTCTGTTGGTATACATGTTTGTATTAACACTGTTATTGTCTGCATGTGCAGCAGCGGAAGAGTGATGGTCCTCCATCTCTTTTGGGTTTGCCACATTACTCTGATCCTCCCCTAACTGGACACTTCCAGCCTTGGTACTAACAGTTACCTGAGAATTGACCTGTAGCTGTGCTAACCTGCTACTTATACTGCCTGAGTTGTCTCCAACTGACCCTACTTGACCCTTCTTTGGTAATTCCTCTACATGTGAGGTTACCGCTACTCCCCAAGGATCCCTACCGCCAAGATCCCATATATCCTCTACCACTACCTTTATAGTGGCCAAACTGGAAGCCTTGTTTCTCAGATCCCTTTCACAATCAGCTTCCCCCAACACTTACTCACCTCCCACAGCTACTCCCTAACCCTCCCCCACTCTCCTAGTTCCTTCATTAGCTTGACCATGAGGAGAGTTGATCCAATAAGAAATGATAGATTAAGAGAGAGAGGTGGTAGTGAGAGGAGTATATATCAGAGAGCTTAAGATGGTGTGCTCAAATAGTTTGGATATATGGAAAGGGAGAGTGAGGAAAGAATGGCTAAGAGTATATACATGTCAAAAGTGGAGGTAACAAGGAGGAGGAGGACAACAGGGAGCAGGTGGAAGGATGGAATGAAAGATGCTTTGAAGATTTGGGGCCTGAACATGCAGGAGGATGTGAGGTGTGCAAGAGAAAGTGAATTGGAAAAATGTGGTATCCAGGGATGATGTCCTGTCAATGGACTGAACCAGGGTATATGAAGTGGTTGGGGAAACCAAGGAAAGGTCTATGGAACCTGGGTTCCTGGGTTATAGATAAGGGGCTCTGGTTACTGTGCATTATACATAAACTATTCCTGGTACCTCCTCATTAACATGGGATATGGTAAACATATATATATCTTTTTTTAATGTTAGCCAAGACGGCATGTCAGTAACAGCCTTAATGCACTCACACATTAAACTGAAATCATTCAATCATACCATCATTTACTATACAGCAATTACTACTGCCAAAAGCACTTAATGTTGGTCTTCCATGCACATATAGTAAGCAAAAAGTTTTTGAAGTGATTTAATACAAACTTCTTGATTTGCTTTACCTGAAGCCATAAATGTTGCAAACACTTTCTGTAAGACCCTCTCTATTAGTACCCTATTCTTCTCAGGTATCTCTTTTTAAATATATAACAATGATTGTTGGATACACCATAGTTTCATTTATAGGTCTAAAATAAGACTTGGCTAAATCACTAAAGGTATAAAATTTGGTTAGCTCATCTTTACTTTTTTGGGAAAACAAATTTCTGAAATAACTTAAGTAAATCTGGGAATTGTGTTCAGCCTTTAGAAGACTTTCTTGGTAGTCCTACATTTGATAAGGGCATTTTTTCCAGTTTACGTTCCATGGAAGTTTTGTTATAAGCAATCAGTGGATAGATTATTCTTAAGAATCACTCATATATATCACTTAGCTAAGAAAATTTATTCCCTAGATTGGGTTAAGTTAAATTAGTTAGGTAAGGTTTATATCACTTACCAAAAAATACCTCTGGGATGGAAACGGTAAAATTATTCTGGTAACTGTTCTGTAGCGTACATTAAAAAAGGTAGGTGGTGAACATAAGGTTAGGGTGCTCAAATAAGGTGATCCCTTTTCACCAATTATACTTAAATTTTTGTATGTCATACCACAGCTTAAAATTTTCATCCATCGTGAACTAATCTGCTTTCCCAAGCTGGCATAATAGCTCCACTTTTGTCTGCATACACTGTTAATTTTATTACCAGAAGAATCACTGTCTTGTCCAGAGAGTACATATGCCATCACAAGAGGGTAAGTATGGTCAAATAATGGAAAAAATAGGTCACCACATGGTCCTACTGACTCACAGGGTACACAGAATCAGTTAGTGACACCATGTGAGACAGTAGTTTTTAACTATGATGCATAAACATATCAGAATCACTTTTGGTTAAATTCTGTTCAGCCAAAAAAATCTGGAGGCTGGATTTCCTTCAAAAGTGGGAGTTCTGGCTAAATGTTGATTACCCAGACTTTTAATTTACCTAAATTTTGGATGAAGCAAGTTATGCTGTGTACTCAGATCTAAGATGTATATCAAATATATTTAAAACCATAACAAATTTATACAGTACCAAGAGTGGTGCACGAGAATGACTTTCATCTGCGATGCTACACATCAAATTTCTAACTTCTGGGTGTCTGGAGACAAGTTCACTGGAAATTCTTTCCAATCTTTCTGCTTCATCCAACACAGCCAATCTTATGAGAGACTGCACTAAAGGCTGTGGATCACTGCAGCAAAAGGAAAAAGAAAAAGAAAATGAATCATACAATTACCATTATATGAATGCCTATTCCTTCATTATGAAGGAGTAATGTAAACAGAATCTTCAAACACCTTTCAAATACGTACTAATTCCATGTAAAGAGGTACTGTATACCTGAAGGGTGCACCCACAACACTTCTGAAGTAATATACTTGTTCATTTATCAGCCATCACCTATGTTAACCACAAAATAATGAGAGAAAGGTGTAAATGTCACAGAAAGGAGAAAGTCACAGGGAGAAAACTGAAGCACTGTAGCATGAAAATATGCAGGAAGAAGCAATATTATTTTTCTTTATCTGCCTATTTTATCTTACCTCAGTGAGGAAGCTCCAGGAAAAGCTGACTCTGCCTTCAAGGAAAAAGCATTACAAGGATCATTCTTATGGGAAGATAATAGAACAAGATAAATAAATACCATAAATGGAAAACTGATATCTTTGAAGGATAACGTGGAGAATGTTTAACGGCCTTCTCCCAAAATAATGCCTCTTTTGGAAATATTGCCTACTAAAAGTAATAGTTTAAAATACTATCATTAACAAGTTTTGAACCTGTCAAAGATATTTTTTCCAACAGGGGAGACCGTGAACATAGGAAATTAGAGAAAGCCCTGTTTTCTTTAGCCAGATCCGAATATCAAACTGAGTAATTTCAATGTCTCTCCCTAAGGTTACAATCACTTCACTTGAATCCTTGCTCTCCACTGCTTCTCCTTAAGGAACAAGGATTACAACAAAGGTTCAAATCTCTGGTTGAAGAAAGTACAACCAATCCATTCATTGCTATAAAACCATATCACACTTCAGTAAGGGAAATATAAAAGAGTGCAGAGGGAAAAGGCAGTTGGGGAGAAAAAAGGAGGCTTGTTCACTGGCTTTTACTGTAAGAAACATGAGTTCCAAATTCATCTTTTAATGAAGAGAAATCAGCCAGCAAGCAAGGGAAATAAGATAACTTAATTTGAAGCTGGGTTTGAAACCTGTACTAAATGCAGGAAAAACCTTATGAACAGTGGTTTACGAAGAGGTCCTGGCATTCTCCCAAGTAGCAAGCAGGGTGAATCTTGTAGATCTAGACTTAGATAACAGTGGACAGAATTGCTGGTAGAACTCCAGAGCCCCCTACACGCAAGTTTCTTATGTAAAAGGTTCCTCAGATAAGCTTGAGCAGAAGCCAGTTTTCTGCTGATTGAGGACAAAGACTTTTGAGAAAAGCCGGAACTTCAGGACGAGGTGTAATGTGGCAATGTTAAAAGAGAGAGAATACTGCCCACATATTCCCTATGTGTCATAAAAGGCAACTGAGAGGGGGGGCGGGAGTGGGGGAGTTGGATATCCTCCCCACCTGTATTACTTTCCAAAAGAAGGAACTGAGCAAGGAGCCAAGAGAGGAGTTTTTCCTATAAGGTTCTGTCATCTGTTCTTGATGCTTCCTCGCTCATGTGAGAAATGGAGAACATGTATCAAAAAATGAATAAAATAAAGGCCTCCAGAAAAGCTTTAAATGTGCTTACTGAAGAGAAACTGTGATGAATGTCTGTCTTCCACCTGGATCCTCAGTGAATCCAGATTTTGATGAAAACTGAAAAGGTTCTCGGGAAGAGACATAAAATCAATCTCACTCACTCCTATATCCTGAGGCCAAAGTACTGTACTTGTAGAGTACTGTATGCATATTCTTCATACCTGTTCGCCACTTCCCACGACAGTGAGGTAGCACCTGGATCAAATGCAGAACAGCAATATTTGCTCCCATCCACTCTCTATACCAGGAATAAAAGAACATCTTATTTGCTCACAACCACTCTCTAGATATCATGTATAATGCACCACATTCAGTCACCACAGAACTTTCTGTGGGGCCTGATTGCTTCATATTACCTAATTCAGCCAACTAACAGCATGTCTCCCCCTGCATACCACATTGCTAAAATTGTTCCAACCTAGACTTGTCTCACACCAACCTGAATATTCAGATCTCAATATCTCAAGGCATCTTTTACTTTAATCCTCCACCTCCACCTCATTCTCCCTCTTTTCCTTTTTTCTTTCCACTTCCAAGATGTAAACCCCTTCAGTTTTTCTCACCTCACTCATCCTCTTCATATGAACAAACCATTTCACCACACCTTCTTCAGCTTTTTCATACATACTCCTCTTACTACCGCACTTCTCCCTTACTCCTGTTCCACACTTTTATCTAGAACATCCTTGGACTATCATACCATCAAACATGCCAATATTTGCCTCTACATACTGACAACTCACTTTCCATTGGAAGCAGTGTAGCAAAGAGCAACTAAACTTATTCCCTCCATGTGTAACAAATCATATGAGGATGTGTAACAAATCATATGAGGAGAAACTGTGAGAATTAAACTTTTTCTCCCTAAGCAAGAGGCACTTCCAGGACAATTTGATAGAATGTTTCGAAATACCCAAAGGATTCTAAAACTCTGATATTGAACATTTCTTTACAGTAGCACCAGCATTACTGACGAGGGGAAATGGATTAAAACTGGACTGTACAAAATATTTTTTACAAATGACATTACTGATGCATGATACTGATGCATGGAATAGCCTCCCAGAAAATGTTGTTCTGAGCACCATCCTAAACATCTTCAAACTTAGGCTTGACATCACTTGTCATTCTCCGGTATTGAATAATTCATTTAATCAGTCATCATAATACAATGGTATATCATGCTAGTTTCTCAACCACTGATCTCTCCCTGGCCATGTTGCGATATCATACTAACATTGATTAACCAATGTCACCAGCTTTGAGAGAGTAATTGAGAATTACTGTATCATTCTTCAACATCAGGAATAGTATATGCATGGTAAGTCAAGAGGCTGGAGCTCAAGTTTATCCCTACTATTGTCTTTATAACAAAAAGTGAAGGGATTAATGTCATTGGAGATGTGATGCATGACATACTGATGCTCATTTTACCTTATGATTTTCTTATAAAAATTTTCTTCAGGCTTATTAATCCCATGAGGTATTCTTTCTACCTGTTTTCCTGTCAGCTTGTGCCTGAGGAAGTGGAGGGAGGGGGAGAGAGCCTTTGCTTTGCTATCCTTTTTTTTTACTGCCTACAAAGGGGCCTTTTCTCTCTATTTTTTTCAGCATAAGGCTGGACCACCTCGCTTGGACCTTGGGTTTGTGTGGTCTGTGTATCTACTCAATATGCCTAGAAACTTAGCCCTTTCACCCATTCTAGGGCTCACTTCAATTCCCATGGTTCTCTTTGTTGCCATGTCCATTACAAAGTATACAAAATGGTCTATTTCATCCAAATTCTTTCCATTCAAACTCACACTCCAGTTAACTTATCTCTTTCCAATGATAAACCAATAAACTTGCCTTATTCACACTTACTCTCAACTATCTCCTTCAAACACTCTCTCAAACTCAAGAATCAGTTTATGTACTTTCTCACACAAACCTGCCACCAGCACTGTGTCACCAGTAAACAGCAACTGACTCAACACTCAAGCCTCCCCTCCACCAAGAGGCTACAGACATGACTTTCTGTCAGACCCCCTTCACCAACAGACTGCAGACCTGACCATCTTTGTAAGACACTTGAACTCACCTCCTTCATCGGCATATCCATAAACAGATTAAAACCTTGGTTACATCACACATCTCTGACACATATCCATCTTCATCCGGAACCACTTGCCCTCCTCTCTGCCTTATCGTGCATGTGCCTTACTCTCTTGATAAAAGATACTCACTACTTTCACTAGCTTTCCTTCTAAACCCTACATAAATAACACCTTTCACAAAGAACCTCTGTCAACCATATCATATTCTTCCTCAGTTTTTTTATGTACATCTTACACAAATTCTTTGACACAAACACCTGATTCAAATATCCTCAAATAATTCCCAAACAACATTGTTCCTCCCATAACCTCTTTACAAGTCTACACCCCCTTGATTGCCATTGATTGCCATTCTCCAATTCATAACCCAATAAAGCCTGCTTACCATCTACCCCATTCATCCACGTATACTTATGTATGTCTGTCTATTTATCTATAACTCTGAAGCCCGTTCTCTCCAGGAACTCCCATCAAGGGGTGGGCAAGGCAAAAGAGTCTCTGCTCATCCCTGTCCTTACATGCCTACCTTGCATACACCATTACACACATTCTTACACCATTTCTTTCCCTCCAGTATTCTTCTGCCCTTTTTGGCCATGTCACAGGTAGTCTTCCTCTCACACCAACCCCTTTAATTGTACTGCCATACACTCTCCTTGTAAACTTCCAGTCTTGCATTCTTTCCAGATGCCTAAACCAACTCAAAGCATTATGTTTCACCTACTTGACCACTCCACAATTCATTTCTTTTGCATTCCCTGCCATACCACATCTCTCATACACCTGTTCATTTCTTTTTTCATTCCATCTAGTCACATCACAGGCTTTTCTCAAATAGATCATTTCCACAGCCTGGATTCTTGACCTCTGTGATTTATTCCATTTCCATGTTTTGGCTACATATGTCAGGGTTGGGAGGACTATGCTGTCCCTTAATCCTCTCTTCACTTCTATACTTACACCTCTGCCCTTCATCATTGTATTAAGGGACCCAGTGACTCTTCAACCCTATAAAGCTCTCTCCCTTATCTCTCCTTTCATATCACCAACTTACCCAAGACAGCTCCTAAATCCTTAAATTCTCTCACCACCTCCCAGTCTTTCTCCTCCCATATTCAAAGCACTCTATATGGTTTTACAAAATCTACGCTTACACTCTGCTTCCTCAAACACCATTACTTTACTTTTACTTGCATTTACCTTCAACTGCCTACACTTACACACATAAAACCTAAATCCTTAAATTCTCTCACCACCTCCCAGTCTTTCTCCTCCCATATTCAAAGCACTCTATATGGTTTTACAAA
>JAYMFT010295789.1:0-10306 GCA_038088735.1 Panulirus argus | reverse complement strand
TCCTTCTTTGGAAAAGTAAAAACAGGAGGGAGGATTTCCAGCCCCCCGCTCCCTCCCCTAAAAGGGGAGGGAGCGGGGGGCTGGAAATCCTCCCCTCCAGTTTCTTATTTTCCAAAAAAGGAACAGAGAAGGAGCCAAGTGAGGATTTTCCCTCTAAAGTTCAGTCCTCTGTTCTTAACGCTACCTCGCTGACTCGGGAAAAGGCGAATATGTATGAAAAAAATAATATATATATATATATATATATATATATATACATATACAGAGAGAGAGAGGGGGGGGTGCATTGCTCTGTTGGAACCTCAACAGCGTGTGGCGGGCGGTGATGCAGGAGGGGCAGTGCCTGTATGTGTGTGTCGTGAGGGGAGGGGGGGGGGTCGTAGTGCGGCTTCAGTAAGGGTCGAGAGTGGTCGTGGTCTTTAAGATGTACGACATTGTTAATCTCAGGTATGATGAATCCTTGAGGTGTGGTTGTTGTGTGTGGGGCTTTTTCCCCACCGCCACCGCCACCATCTCAAACGACGCCAGCAACCCTGGCCCCAACAGCAAGAACAATGTGCGCAGACGCCTTCACCTGCACCAGCACCATCAACACAGCCATCACCAACACCACCAGCAACACCAACACTAGCACCAGGACCACCAACACGACAAGCCCCAACTGCACCAGTTCCAACACGATCATCACCAACACCATCTTCCACATCAGCATAACCGCCAACACAATCATCACCAACACCATCACCAGCATCATCAGCAAAGCCGCCAGTTTTGACTTTAACACCCTCGCTATCACCAACACAGTCACCATCACCGTCATCAGCAGAATCAAAAACACCATTATTACCATCACCATTATCGGCGCCATCCGTAGCACCAACGCAGGTGCCAGGGCAGGTGGCTAAGGCTTTCACCCGCCAGCTGGCCCACATAACGCTGTTGACGTGGGTGTGCCGACCAGGGGAGATAGGGGGTGTGGGGTACGACGGATCCTCCCCCGCACTCTGGGGGCGTGTGAGGATATTCTTCCACATACTGGGGTCTCAGGAGGGGTAACCATTACGACCCCACATCCTTAGGAATATCAGGGGTCGTGTTGATAAATCCCCGGTAGATTTAATGGACGACACCCCAGCAGCTGGGCCTGCATGACGGACGCACGCCTCCCCTTATGCCGGGCCGAACTAATGGTTCGTGAAAGGGAACAGTATCAGTCATCTCTTACGAAATTATATTTAACTTAATGGATGGTGGAGGGTGTGGCGGAACCCTTGACCTATCCTTGGTCAGGTTCTGCTATGTCTAGGTGCTCGTATGTACGTACGTGTTGTATTTCAATTTTGTTGAATCTGAAATTATATTGCAAGGCCGATTTAGAACTCGATAAAGGACCAATGGAGAAAACAGCTTTCAATAAAGCGAGGGGTCAGACAGGGTGTTGGTAGAAACCAGGTTATGAGAGAGATCCAAGCCAGTGGTGGATGGTGTGGAGCTAGAGACCCCAACCAGTGATGGATGGTGTGGTGCTGGAGACACCCAACCAGTGGTGGATGGTTTGGTGCTAGAGACACCCAACCAGTGATGGATGGTGTGGTGTTAGAGACACCCAACCAGTGATGGATGGTGTGATGCTAGAGCCACCCAACCAGTGATGGATGGTGTGGTGCTAGAGACACCCAACCAGTGGTGGATGGTTTGGTGCTAGAGACACCCAACCAGTGGTGGATGGTGTAGCGCTAGAGACCCCAGCCAGTGGATGATGGTGTGGTGCTAGAGACCGTAGCCAGTGATAGATGGTGTGGTGCTAGAGAAACCCAGCCAGTGGTGGATGGTGTGGTGCTAGAGACACCCAACCAGTGGTGGATGGTGTGGTGCTAGAGACCCCAACCAGTGGTGGATGGTGTGGTGCTAGAGACCCCAACCAGTAGTTAATGGTGTGGTGCTTGAGACCCCAACCAGTAGTAGATGGTGTGGTGCTAGAGACCCCAGCCAGTGGTGGATGGTGTGGTGCTAGAGACCCCAGCCAGTGGTGGATGGTGTGGTGCTAGAGAAACCCAGCCAGTGGTGGATGGTGTGGTGCTAGAGACCCCAGCCAGTGGTGGATGGTGTGGTGCTAGAGAAACTCAGCCAGTGGTGGATGGTGTTGTGCTAGAGACCCCAACCAATGATGGATGGTGTGGTGCTAGAGACCCCAGGCAGTGGGGGATGGTGTGTTGCTAGAGACTCCAACCAGTGGTGGATGGTGTAGTGCTAGAAACCCAGCCAGTGGTGGATGGTGTTGTGCTAGAGACCCCAACCAATGATGGATGCTGTGATGCTAGAGACTCCAACCAGTGGTGGATGGTGTAGTTCTAGAAACCCCTGTCAGTGGTGGATGGTGTGGTGCTAGAGACCCCAGCCAGTGGTGGATGGTGTGGTGCTAGAGACCCTAGCCAGTGGTGTATGGTGTGGTGCTAGACACCCTAACCAGTGGTGGATGGTGTTTTGCTAGAAACCCCAGTCAGTGGTGGATGGTGTGGTGCTAGAAACCTTAACTAGTGGTGGATGGTGTAGTGTTAGAGATCCCAGCCAGTGTTGGAGTGTGTGGTGCTAGAGACCCCAGCCAGTGGTGGATGGTGTGGTGCTAGAGACACATATCCAGTGGTGAATGGTGTGGTGCTAGAGACACCAACCAGTGGTGGATAGTGTGGTGATAGAGACCCCAGTCAGTGGTGGATGGTGTGGTGCTAGAGACTCCAACCAGTGGTAGATGGTTTGGTGCTAGAAACCCCAGCTAGTAGTGGATTGTGTGGTGCTAGAAACCCCAGCCAGTGATGGATGGTGTGGTGCTAGAAACCCCAGACAGTGGTGGATGGTATGGTGCTGGAGACCCCAGCCAGTGGTGGATGGTGTGGTGCTAGAGACCCCAACTAGTGATGGATGGTATGGTGTTGGAGACCTCAACCAGTGATTGAGTGTGTGGTGCTAAAGACTCCAACCAGTCATGGATGGTGTGGTGCTAGAGACCCCAGTCAGTGGTGGATGGTGTGTTGCTAGACTACAACCAGTGGTGGATAGTGTGGTGCTAGAGGCCCCAGTCAGTGGTGGATGGTGTAGTGCTAGAGACTTCAACCAGTGGTGAATGGTGTGGTGTTACAAACCCCAGCCAGTGGTAGATTGTGTGGTGCTAGAAACCCCAGCCAGTGGTGAATTGTGTAGTGCTAGAGACCCCAGCTAGTGTTGGATTGTGTGGTGCTAGAGACCCCAGCCAGTGATGAGTTGTGTGGTGCTAGAAAACCGAGCCAATGGTGGGTGGTGTGGTGCAAGAGACCCCAACCAGTGATGGAGTGTGGTGCTAAAGACTTCAACTAGTGGTGGATGGTGTGGCACTAAAGACCCTCATCCAGTGGTAGTTGGTGTGGTGCTAGAGACCCTAGCCAGTGGTGGATGGTGTGTTGCTAGAGACCACCAGCCAGTGGTGGATGGTGTGGTGCTAGAGACCCCAACCAGTGAAAGATGGTGTGGTGCTAGAGACTCCAGCCAGTGGTGGATGGTGTGGTGTTAGAAAACCCAGTTATTAGTGGAGAGTATGGTGCTAGAGACCTCAGCCAGTGGTGGATGGTGTGGTGCTTGAGACCCCAGTCAGTAATGAATGGTGTGTTGCTATAGACTCTTGCCAGTGGTAGATGGTGGAGTACTAAAGACCCCAGCCAGTGGTGGAATATGTGATACTAGAGACTCTAGCCAGTGATGAATGGTTGTTGCTAGAGACCCCAGTCAGTGGTTTATGGTGTGGTGCTAGAAACCCCAGTCATTGATGGAGGGTATGGTGCTAGATACCCCAGCCAGTGGTGAATGGAGTGGTGCTAGAGACCCCAACCAGTGGTGAATGGTGTGGTGCGAGAGACCCCAACCATTGGTGGATGGTGTGGTGCTAGAGACCCCAGCCAGTTGTGGGTGGCGTGGTGCTAGAAACCCCATCAGAGGTGGATGGTGTAAAAGATATGTATCATACAAACAGTGATGGTGAACGATGCAACCAGTTTGTTAATGTGTTTTGTAAGGCCGATCTTTGTAGATGTCCTGTGCACAGGATTTTGCTCACTAACCCGAATCTTACTCTCTCTGCAAGCAAACTCTAATCGTGAACCATTACTTGTCAGTACATAAAGCTGTTTTGATTCCATGAAAGAGAGTCCACGTGACAGCATAATCAGTGAGGATATCAGTATCATACAAGAGGACAGTGACTTCAGAACACGTGAAATATCGCGTCTTTGAACAAGTGGTGCTCCAACATCCATCGCAAGGTTGAAACTGAAGAATACCAAACATGGTCATAGGTGGTCGGCTGTTACAACTGTAATACTTTGTTATGAAACCAACAAAATGTCTGCCGTCATCTCCAGTCTTGTTTCAAGGCTGCAGAAGTGAAGTTTAAGATGCACTCTACAGCTTGTGCCCTCCTCGAGGTGGGGCGTCGAGACCCATATTGTTTAAGGTTTTAATCAATGTTTTACTAACATCTGTCCCAGAATCTTAGCTACACACACACACAAAGGTTTTCAGTGGACGAACTCAGTTGAAAACTGATGGTAGACCTGGAGACTCTTCTGTTTCAGTATATTGGTCTTTCAGTCCATTGTACTACAGCCGCTGTATCGGACCAAGATCGTCATTCTGCTGTACAGGAAGACCTGAAGTTATGGTAGGGTTCGACCCTACTTATGGTGCTCGCGTTAGAATGGCTGAAGAGATGTGCTTGGTGAGCATGAAGCCTCTGATAGATTACCATGCACCAGCTTTGGCCCTACACACACAGCTTGAGAATAACGTTATACTGATAGACTCAAGAGTGCTAGGCCATGCTATGCACGAGAGCCCTGAAAGGCCTAAGGGCCTTCTGAAGAAAGGGATGTTTTTTAATATATTTATTTTAAGAATTGTGACACTTGCAGGCGTGATGTCTGAGGCTTGTGTCCACCCGGGCCTTCCTCCCACGGTAGACGTCATTGGAATCAAATATACTTCATATCTCAGACAGAACGCCTGACATGATTGTCATGGTAGGACTGAAGGTTATGTGGTGATCCGCATAATGTCTGCATAAGATTGCTAAAGCACACACGCCATGATACAAGTGATTCAGTGGATCCAAATAACACTCACACACACATGACACTGTTTACAGAGTACATCAGATGTGCAAGATTAGGAACCAACAGCACTTCCCGCCTTCCTAACAGATAACTCTGTGAACGTTACACCTCAAGGTTGTGCCGTTCTGATAACTTTTTCTTACCTTACACCTCGAAGCTTTGGAACTCAACCCTCTCATGTCTTTCGGAACAACTATGACTCTGACACTTTTTAAAAGACAGGTTTTTTACCTCCAAAATTTGTCAGTGCTTACCCTTGTTTCTTCTTTTTCTCTTTCATTAACTCCATATTTCAATTAAGGCCCGGCCTTGATGTGGACTTTTGTTCGAGACTGGAACCTCTAATGTAAAAAGAAATGTTGCTCCTCCTTCATTGTGCTGGAACCAGTGTCCGTGGCCATTACCAGAAACAGTACATACAGACGAAAAACATCACAAGATAACTATACGGTCGCCTCTCTCAACTCAGCCACCGGAAGTGCTACCATTGTAGCTTAATCTAATAGTGATACATTATGGTACAAGGCTATAATGAATAAGTGGCCATTTATCTTACACTGAGTTTTTCGGCATCATTATTACTGTCACGCCTGTTGGAACCACAACTACAGACAGTCGCAATTATCTCCAGTTCTCTATCATCGCAACTTGCCCTAGGTACCAGGAGACCAGAATGCATCATGCTTGGCTCTTAAGATCAGGTAACGATACGCCACCATTAATGGTCAAGGGATACGAGTGTGGCATTTGTGGATTCCCTCACATAGGCCTTAAGAGCATCATACAGGTGGTGTCTTACACATATTTGTGCTCTCTGTAGAGGCTGTTGAACACAACATTGTTTAGGAAAACAGGAGCTTTGAAGGTGCAGTCAAGAAAGAATGGAGGTATTCGAAGAAGATTCATAGAGGACCGACCTGATCAATTTTCCTTCAAAGTGAAATGTTTCAAGTAAAACAAGTATATGGAGAAGATAATACGATCAGTAGACTGCAAGATGTTCTTAATGCCCGACTAAAACTAGGTCATAGGTACTGTTGGCGCTTTGGTTATGTTAATCGTAAAGTTGTGGGGTTAGAGTATGGACATGCCCTAGAACGCTGACTTAGATTTTGGGAAAATTAAAAGTTTGCAGACTTGTCTAAAACTGACAAACGTACGGGAGATGGCACGGCACCTTACCGTTACTATGAAGATACCTTGGAATTTTAGGAATGTATCGACAACTTGCATCTTGTGTATTCCTCTTTAAGACTCGATCGCCCTGGCTGCTGGGACAGAGCATATCCGGCCATGAAACCCGCCACTTCTGGATTTCGTTCCGCTTCATCTGTGCTTGGAGTTATTGCTTAGCTGTTCTTCTTAGTCAGTCATACTTTCATTAAAGGAGTGTGTGGTGCTGTTTCATCCTTTTCCACAAATAGATCTTTCCGGTTCTTAGCCAAGAGCACTTCCTACATGTAGCTGATGTAATTTAGCCCTCCCAACTCTTTTCCCACCTGAGCATTCAGTACGTAACCGATATAACCTCCCTCTTTGGCGTCGTTATGCCTCTAATTCTGTCGTCGATGATTCTAACTCCTTCCTCAACCACCAACAACTGAACTAAGCCCTGCGTAAGGCCATTCTCGTCCTATACCGTCCTCAGATAGAAAGGTGTCTTGGAGCGGGTAACGTACCGCCTCGTCCTACAGGAGTGATCCTTTCACGTTGGTTTCTATCCTTGTTTACATATTTTGTCTTTTGTCTAAAGGTCTAAACTTTCCCTTCTTCCCGGATGTGTTCCTCTCTTCAGCCCACTTATGATGTCTTCAGAAGCGTTTGAAAGTCTTCTTGATATTTCGTATGCACTTCGAATCTAAAGCAGATATCTCTAATGTGACCCACCATTGATCCTCTAGTCTCAATGATTTTATTTAGCTCTCGACGTCTCTGCAGCATGTAATAGGTGTGTGGAGCAAGATTTTGCTAACTAAGCTTCCTGTCCTTGGCATTTCTAGTATTCTTTGCTTCATGAATTTTCTGCATGGTTCTCTCATTTGCTCGTTGATGGAGTTACATATCTTTACTTGCCTTATCAACAGTGGTGTCCCTCAGGGCTTTGCTCTGTCGCCAACCCTCTTCATTCCTTAAACAGTCTTTCTTCATACTTCAGCTTTATTCTCTTTTATTCCAACAGTAACCGCTCGACACAGTACTTTCATTTCCCCCTCTTCACTCTCATACTCGCTCTTAATCTCGCACCTGCTCTTTATCCTCTCTCAGCAGCATCATAGGATGGGTTAGTAGTAACCTGGGCTTTATTCGTCCCAGGATGGAGTACAGTTGCAGATCTCGGGTGGTTCTCCTGCGATCTCTCTCCCTCAGTCAGAGTCAGTTTCCGCATAATAAACTCAGTTGCTATGACTCAGACCCGTGGAATATATCTGGCTACTTCTTTCCACAGTTTCTTTGATGAGATCATTCACACGAGGACTGACCGTAATAACCCTTTTATTCTCTGTGTAATGAAATTGTGGAATTCCTTTCCATATTTTGGTTTCCCGTCATCTTTTCATGCTTTAAGATTCGGGTCTCCAGACACCTGAGGAGGCGACGTGAATCCTTCCTGCATTCTTCGTCGTAGAAGTTTGTTTAACGTGTCACCCAAGATGACCATGACTGGGGCTTGTTGCCCGCGCCATGTTGGGCGCTGTTTGAAAAGCACTCTAGATCATGCGTAATGAACCACCTTTGTACCTTCTGTTGTCTGGCCACTGGAATCTGATAGAGACGCCCGTGTGACCTCTGGTAATCTTTGGGCGTCACCGCTCACAGGTTGAGCCTGTCTGGCACAGCGAATCACCGCTCTTGGCGGCAAGAATGGAGTTGAGCTGGTGAGACAGACTTCTGGAAGCCAGCGCTGTGACGCTCCAGGCTGTTGGTGGTGGTTCCTTCTGGCGCATCGCTCTGGTGTCGCTCTCGGCAACGATGGCCTATTGGTCCTTATAGTCCAGTCGTTTCTTTTATTCGTTTTTTTTTTTTTTTTTAATTCCACTTTGTTTCGTTTTCCACTGATCAACATGACTTGTGAATGTTCTTTCTAGTGTCTTGCTGTGAGAGTTTTTCTTTGTGGTTGTGGGTCTTCGTATATGTGATGGTGGATTATTTGTATTTATGACGAATTTTTGTTTTAATCTTTGGCGTTTTCAGCAGCAACTTCGATGTTCCTTCCTCCGTGCGCCGCACGACCAGCGAACGAGAGAATTCCCAGAGTTTCTGTCGATGTCACTGGCGCAGCGGTGGCCTTCCTGCGGCATCTGTCTTGCTAACGGCGGTAATGACAGACTTCCTCTTGTGGTTGCTTGTTGCACCGGAGGTCCTGACGAGCGGCGTTTCCTGCAGCGGCGTGGCAGCGGCGTGATATCCTGTGTCGGCGTGCAGGGCCATCATTTGGCTGGGTCGGGTCGGGTGGGGCGTTGCTCATCAGCCGCCCTTCTCTCCCGTCTGGCCTGAGGCGGCCTTCTTCCCGCGCTGAACCTTCGTCAGAATTACAGTTAGCCAAATCTCTGCTGTTTACCGTTTCCTCAAGTTCAGCTTTTCTCGTTGTGCGGTGATCTTATCTGGTGTGGTCGGATAGTGCTGGTCACTTGCTCTGTTTTACTGTAAACTTTTCATATTATATATTTCGTCTCCTCATGCAGGTAGACTCCCTCAGTATACAGGCCATCCCTCACGGTAAAGTAGAACTGCTCTATACGCATTTCATGCAGTCCTCGACGTGGCCATCACCCTTTAGTCTTGCTGGCGTCTGGTGTTTCAAACGAAGTCGAGCGTTACCATAGTTACCTGAAGTTATTTTGTGCTTTTTCTCTTCTTTAAATTATCCAATACGCCTTGTGGTTACCTGGAGTGAACCGTCTGGGTAGTGGTGTAGTATACTGCCTGACATGTGAGGAGAGGCCTTCCCTGTACAGGGGTACGTGTCCCCCGGTGTGTGGTATTGTGTGGTGTGGTGTGTGGTTGCGGTGCTCCCGTACCGTAGCGGTGATGTTGGTAACCACTGCAAGTGCCACAGCTACACACCCTCACTCGGCCAGCCAGAATTAATGGCTCGCCTCCTGAGAAAGTTGCAGAACCTCACGAAAGAGCGACGGTACCTGTTGTCTCGCGTGGTGGCATTAGAAGTTAAATGATTGCAAATAGACTCTGTACACTCCTCTCCTTGCCAAAGTCTCTAGAGAGTTGCCCGTAGCCGAGACTGATGGCCCGTGTTCTGTAAGTGGATTGTGTTAATCAACAGGTGGGAGCCCTCACCCTGACGGCTCTTTTCATTATTCTCGTTACAGCTGAACTACGTGACGTCATGGCTGGACGGGAACTTCGTGTACAGCATCAGCGAGGCGCGGCTTAACATGCTCAGGTCCTTCCAGAACGGCACCTTCAAGACGGACCCGGAGGACCCCAGTATGCCGCCCCGCAACACTGAGAGGATCCCCATGTTCAACAGCCCCACGCCACACGTTCTCAAGATCCTCAGCCCAGAACGGATATTCTGTGAGTACCATCCCTAGAGGGGAGGGGGGGGTGTAGTAGTAGCAAGGGGAAGGGGGGGGGATCTGGTGCACCGTGGGTTGGGGAGAGCTATCGCGAAGGATGTGTGACAGGTGCTGTGGCCTTCCGTACTGGTGTATGGATGGGTTTTTTTCAGTCAGATGGTGTGTGTGTGACCCCTGTACCCCATAAAGATGTCACTGATTGTCTACTGCATCATAGATTCAGTTCAGGGGTCGGTCAAGTATGTGGAGGGTTCGTCAGGAGCCATGGTTAGCAGAGGGTCGTGAGTGAACGCGGACAGGCACCCATCTGGCCAGCTTTAAGCCATAACACACGAGACAACTCACAGCCAGAACGACCCGTCCTTATGAAAGGGTCAGGTTAGAGCCCAGGGGTCATAAGGCCATACAGAGCGTTCATGCATATAATATGTAGGTAATATGCAAAAATGCAGTACTTGTTAATTATTGCCTCAAATAATTACCTTTAATTTGTACTGTAAAATACGCGTAGGTATATTTATATCTCGCAAGGTGTCTGATAACATTTTTTTTCATGTTGAAGGCTCCAGTTACGGACAAAAGTCCACATCAAGGCCGGGCCCTAATTGAAATATAGAGAGAATTGAGAAA
>JAYMFT010295778.1:7500-10306 GCA_038088735.1 Panulirus argus | reverse complement strand
AGCACCTTCTCTTTGGATGAAGGTGTCTTGGGGTACATTCCTCCTCCCCCAGCACCTTCTCTTTGGATGAAGGTGTCTTGGGGTACATTCCTCCTCCCCCAGCACCTTCTCTTTGGATGAAGGTGTCCTGGGGTACATTCCTCCTCCCCCAGCACCTTCTCTTTGGATGAAGGTGTCTTGGGGTCCATTCCTCCTCCCCAGCACCTTTTGTCTGAGGGTCATGGTGTTCTGGGGTACATTCCTGCTCCCCCAGCACCTTCTGTCTGTGGGTCTTTAATCACCGTCTCCGTCTAAGAGACGGACTTGACCACCAGTATGGTGGACGGACTTGACCCCGTCCTGACCTGATCTGGTCTCCAGGTCCAGGTGCGAGCAGGTCAGGCAATGAATACCTTTCGCTAGTATTGATGAAAATCTGGAAGGATTTCGTGTGAGGTGTTTACGGGAGGAACGGATTTCAGGAGCTGATGGATTTGAGAGGGATTTTTTTCTTTTTTTTTTGGAGGGTCAGGGCCTTGGAGTGTGGTGATGAGCTTGGTGCATATCGGTAAGGGAGTTGCAGCTGACCCCTTGGGGTCAGCTGTAGTGCTGCACCAGCTGTCCATGGGGTCAGCTGCACCAGCTGTCACTTATCACGTTTGGCTTTCATACTTTATTATACAGTGCTAAGTGTGGAATGGATACGGAGTTTGTAACTTGTGTTACCCTGATGTCACATAGCAAGTGCTGACGACTGACGTGGGACCCGCGTTATCCTGCTGCAGGTCCGTAGCGCAGGTCTGTTAAAGCTAAAAGTACAGACGTGAAGCTAACGTGACCCGATCTTAACAGCCGCATGCTGGGCCATGCCTCTCTCTCTCTCTCTCTCTCTCTCTCTCTCTCTCTCCCTGGGACAACATACTGACAACAGGGGAATGTGAACTCGTCCTTCTCAGTTCCCCCTGCGGGTTGTCATTTTGTTGTCTGCTTTGCCTCGGGTGTTGGAAAGCTGTTACTGTGTTGCTAGCGTTGTCCCGCATTGTTGGGAGTTCTCGCTGCGTTGGCAGTGCTGCCCCGCCAGTTGGAAGATGTTATTTTGTTGGTAAATGTTGTCCCGCCTGTTGGTAGCTGTTGTTGTCTAGAGGATGCAGGGCACCAGGTGTGTTGGAAGAAGGGGACAACGTCACCTCACCAAGCTAGTCACCAGAGGCACCATAACCCCCCGCTGAGCTGGTCACCATGGCACCATGACCGCGCCAAGGTGGTCACCATGCCACCATAACCCCACCAATCTGGTCACTAGAGGCACCATAGCCTCGCCGTGCTGGTCACCATAGTCACCATGACTGTACCACAATCTCGTCACGAGAGACGCCATAACCTGACCAAGCTTGGTGGTCACCAGGGCACCACCAGCTCACCACACAAACCGCTCACCAGCAGCTGGTCCCTCGGAAGCCTCCAGCCAGACGACGAATGTAAATCCATGGGGGGCCCGAGGCTTCCGCAACCCAGAGTTGATCGTCTCTCGTTGATGACTGACTGCCTTACGATTGCCCTCCCGGGAAAGCTTTGAGGATGTGAGCGATGTTGGGGCCACAGGGGTGTCGTTCCCCCGTGTGTGTGCGGTAGATGTGCGTCGAGGAAGCCAGCGAGGCGGTAGGTGGTAGAGGAGGTCTTCATGTTAACTTGTGGCTCAGGGTCTGTGGAACATCGAGAGTCTGTGTGAGGCCCAGTCTGTGGAACATCGAGAGTCTGTGTGAAGTCCAGTCTGTGGAACATCCAATGCCGTTGTAAAGCCCAGTCTGTATAACATACAGTGTCTGTGGTAAGTCCAGTCTGTGGAACGTCCAGCGTCTGTGTAAAGCCCAGTCTGTGGAGCATCCAGCGTCTGTGTAAAGGCCAGTCTGTGGAGCATCCAGCGTCTGTGTAAAGCCCATCTGCGAAATGTCCAGCGTCTGTGTAAAGCCCAGTCTGTGGAGCATCCAGCGTCTGTGTAAAGCCCAGTCTGCGAAATGTCCAGCGTCTGTGTAAAGGCCAGTCTGTGGAGCATCCAGCGTCTGTGTAAAGCCCAGTCTGCGAAATGTCCAGCGTCTGTGTAAAGCCCAGTCTGTGGAGCATCCAGCGTCTGTGTAAAGTCCAGTCTGTGGAACATCGTGTCTGTGAATAACCCAGTCTGTGGAACATCCAGCGTCTGTGTTAAGCCCAGTCTGTGGAGCATCCAGCGTCTGTGTAAAGCCCAGTCTGTGGAGCATCCAGCGTCTGTGTTAAGCCCAGTCTGTGAAATGTCCAGCGTCTGTGTTAAGCCCAGTCTGTGGAACATCCAGCGTCTGTGTTAAGCCCCATCAAACACGTAACTATTACAGAGTAAATTGGGGATCTGGGTAATGTCGATGGGCCGTAACTCTTTGAGAGATCGTAAGGCTGTTGAGGTGGGTATTGGATAGGTATATGAACTCATCCAATCAGCGTGGCATTAGACTGATGGAGGGAAGCCCACTGATCACGAACGGAGGGATTCATCATCCTCAGGGGAGATCCACTGTTGAGGATTCAGTGGGTATGACGGGGGCGCTCCACCTTGAGCTTCTGTTACCGTTGGGCAAACAAAAGCTCATCCACTTACTCGGGCAAATGTTGGGGGGTCTGGAAGGTAGTATGCTTGGAGGCAGGTGGCCTTAGGGTATGGAAGCTTAGGGTGGCAGACAGGTGGTTGTCAAAGTTGGGGGGGGAAGCCTCTAAGAGAGGGTGAGCTGTTCCTTCACTGGAGAGGTGCCTGACGAAGGAGAGGGAGGAGAATCTGTCGGTCCAAAATCGCTCGACTCTT
>JAYMFT010295778.1:0-5000 GCA_038088735.1 Panulirus argus | reverse complement strand
GACACTGTTTGATATTCTGGTGAGGGTGGGCAGGTCTAGGAGCAGGGCCTGGGAGGGAGTTCTGAGCTGGGGCTCGAACCCTGGGCACGACAACACCGTAGCCAAGCTCTAGGGTCGTAACACCAGCTAACCAACCCTGGACCACTGGCCAAAGTCTTGCCCCACACTTATGTAGACAACATCCCTACAGCGCTTTTGGTTCTGTCACATAAATGCCTTTTAGTATTATTTCCATTACAGATTCTCCTCCACCTGTCGCCTCGGTCAGTATTACTGGCTTTAATCTTTATTTCTAATCTTTCTCACATACTCTAACGAACTGAAATGGTTTCAGTCCGCTTCCAAAAAGAATTAGGGAATTGCATTAGATCCCGGATGTATCCCTCGCTGGAACAGCCAGTGGGGCTGGTCACTGGGTTGACCAGTCCATCGTATTCCGCAGTCCATCTCGACAGAGTTTAGTGGAAAATGATTCAACAAATTAACTTTCCTCTTTCTCTCTCTTTTCAGCTTGCCGTAATGTTATCTCTCTCTCTCTCTCTCTCTCTCTCTCTCTCTCTCTCTCTCTCTTTCACAGGCGTACCGTCGGGTTCTGGCCTCGAGTGAGGCAGCTTGTATGCCCCCTCCTGTGGCAGGGTCAGACAGTACCCGACTGGCCGTAACTCCACCAAATAAATTGTATTAACTGTAGCAGCTCCCAGGGTGAGGCCCATATGATATATTTCTTTATTTTTCGCGTTCTTAGCTCCAGTTACGGACAGAAGTGCACATCAAGGCCGGGCCTTAATTGAAATATAGAGAGGTTAATGAAAGGGGGAGAAAAAAATAAGAGACAAGGAAAAGTATTTTCGGATTTTAGAGGAAGTGGAAAGCCTGTGTCGTAAAGAGTGACAGGACACAGTCATTGGTTACGATTATTAAGTCCTGAGTATGTTGAGGAAGCCGTGTCGAGACGAGATGCAGATCGAGTGTAAGAATGAGTAGATTTGAAGGATATGGATGAATGGTGTTGAGTCGTCAGCATATGAGTGCATTTGGTGTTTTCAAGAAGAAAGGATATTGTTGATAAAAGGAGAAAAAAAAAATGCAGGGGACAGGACAGAACCTTGAGGGACACCGATGCTGATGGAAAAAAGGTGAGAGGCTGATCCATCAACAACAACAGAGAAAGACTGGCCAGAAAAGAAGCTAGATATGAAGGAGCTAAGTGAAGGAGGGAACCCTTAAGAAGGGAGCAGAGAGATGAGATCCTGATGCCACACCCTGCCAAAACCTTTGCATATGTCAAGGGCAAAGACATATGCCTCTCCAAAATCTCTCAGGGATGATGACCAGACATTAGTAAGATAGGAAAGAATATCACCAGTGAATCTAGCCTTACGTAAGCCATACTGGTGATCAGATAGAAGACTGTGAGAATTAAGGTGTTTGAGGATATGGGAGTTGAGGCAGGATTCAAAGACTTTTGGAAATGGTAGATGTCAGTGCAACAGGACGATCGTTAGAGGGGGTCAGAACGGTCACCCTCCTTAGGGATGGGATGTATCAAAGCATGTTTCCAAGGCGAAGGAAAAGTTTTGTTTTTCAAACAGAAGTGGAACAGATGAGCAAACACAGGTGCAAGTTCGGAGGCACACTATTTCAGTACACGGGGATGGATGCCCTCAGGGTCATAAACCTTGCTTAATTATGCTTATGCCCAGAGAGAGAAGCGCTTTTCGGAAAGTTCGAAGTATGACGGGGAGTTGCCTAGGATTAGTTGGAGGAGCATCAGGGAGTGGGGGAATGTTAGAGTCATCCAAGGCGGAGATGGAGGAGAAACGGGAACCAAAGAGAGTTGCCTTGTCAGCAGGAGAGGCAGCTATAGTACTGTCAGGAAGGAAAAGCGAGGGAAAGGTAGAGCGCCAGAAGTTGTTGGAGATGCCCTTAGCTAAAATCCAGAGACGTATCAGTGGATGACAAGGAGAGGTTATTGCACTTCCTCTGGATAAAGGAACGCTTAGCCTCACGGATAACATACTTGCATTGATCACGGGCAGTGATAAAAGCTGAATGGGAGCCAGGGGTAGGAAAAGTTTTCCATGCCCGATACGCCTGATCCCTTGCCTGAATGGCCTCAGAACAGGAACGGTTGAACCAGGATTGGATGAAGAGGTAGTCCTGGAGGAAGTGGGGGATAAATGCTTCCATTCCCAGAACAATAATCTCTGTTATGCGTTTGGCGGAGACAGAAGCATCACCACATAAGAGACAGTAATTTACCCAAGGAAGGTCAGAAAAGAAGTTTATGCAAGTTATTCCAGTCAGCTTTGTTCAGGTGCCAGTGTTTAGGTTTAGAAGGGAGTACTCTCTCCATGAGTGCTGCTGGGGAAACTCTCTTTCTCTCCCTCTTTGTACATCTCCCGACTTTTTCAATGTGTGTTCTTTTTAAAAGCAAGTCTATAAGGTCGGAGAGATGGGGTAACCTTTTTTTTTTTTTCTTGCCCTCCTCACTCATTAGGTCTGACCTTCACGTGGGCACCATTGACCATGTTCGGTGAGGATATATCAACGGGAAAGCGCTGTAACTCAGCCTCCCAGCTGAAAGGCTTCACCTCTAAACTTCATAGGAATTGGGTATTTAATGTATTTCCCAGATTAAGTGGCCAGTAGAGCCATTACCGATCTTTCTCATAACAGGACCATTTTCAGGTCAGGGGTCAGGGGGAGGAGAAGACCCAGGATGTCGGGACCACGTTCGAGCGGAGGTCAATGGAAAGTGGAGATCCGGGAACTCCAGGAGGTCAGAGGTCAAGGAAAGAAGACCCCGGAGAGCTGGTCTACGTCGGCCAATAGGAGTAGCCTTTAAAGATCTGAGGTGGTCATAACTGAAAAAAAAAAAATCCTTTAGATTTGTAACTACATAATAATACCGTGAGCTACACACACACACACACACACACACGTTTGAAAGCAATGTCTTAAACTCAGGCTATCAAAAGACGTGAGTCGCACAGGCCAGTGGAGGAATGTGGCTGACCTCAGACAACCTGGTCTAACCTGGCTGTTCAGACACAATTCCTGACCTGGTTGATATTGTCGTAGGTCGTCTGTTTGGCGGCACGAACGACCTTATGATGATGTTTTGGGCTCTGTTGAACGACTTGATGAATAGCTGTTGAAGGTGGTGACGAGGTCGAGTCACAGGTGGTGGTGGTGGTGAGGTGGTCGTCAGGACGACAAGGGGTTCACAGTGGTCATCAGTGTCACTTGGGGTCGTAGTCGTTCAGCATTATCACTAAAGGTCACGGTGGTTCATGACCATCACATGGGGTCATAGTGGTCGTCATTACGACCTGGGGTTACACTGCTCACCAGCATAAGGGGTCAGTCACTACACTCAGGTTATGGTGGGAGTGAATGATGACGCTGTGCGAGGCATACTACACTCGGCGACATTTACGGTCAGCAGTGTGACGTCAGTCGTCATCTGTATCTGTAAGTGTCTGCATCCGTGAGTACGTGTCTGTATAAGAGTACATGTCTGTATCTGAAAGTACAAAGGAATACATAGGAATACAGAGTAATTCAAGCAGCAACAGATCACTGGGTCCCATCGAGGCTGTTTGTGATGGCGAAGGAGATATGAACATCGCATATCAGTGTGGTGGTAAGAGTAGAAATTACGTACATATCAAAAATAGAAAAGGATTATAAAACTTTTCCTGTAGCGAAGGAGGCGCAAACAATGCCAGTCGTGGATCTGAAGCCAGAAATTTATCAACTTAATTCTTAGACATGTCTGTAGTACTGCTTTCAGCCAACTCTAATCGGTAAATCATTCCATATGATAACAATCCTGTTGAAGGAAAAGTACTTCGACTCATTTGAGGTAAAACGTGTGCCCACGAGTTTGTATCCATTACTACGAGTGAAATCAGACGAGTCTGTCCCCTGTGTAAGTCGTCAGATCGAGATTATCGAAGCCTTTGATCATATTGAATGCATGTATCTGATCACCCCTTTAACCTTCTCTTTTCTAAACTAAATAAATTTAAGTCGTTTAAGTCGGCTCTCATAGGTGTCTTTTCTCAGGCTGGGAATCCTCTTAGTAGCTCGGCTCTGCACTCCACCCATTTCGTATATGCCTTCCCTCAAGTACAATGACCAAAACAGCACATATTTCAAGAATGGAACGCACCGGTTACTAGTAAAGAGTTCAGATAATTTCCCTGGACTTAAATTCGAAGGGCATTCCGATAAATCCAAGAATTTTGTTCGCCTTTTTTAAGTACTTTCGTACACTGTTTACTCGGCTTGAGATCACCGAAGATTATTACATCCAAGTCTTTTTCCTCATGTACCTTTTGCAGTTCGGCTGAATTCATATTGTAGCTTGCCTTTTCATTTTCACCACAGACTTGTAAAACTTTGCATTTATTGATATCAACATTCATTTGCCACCTCTGGGTCCAGTCCATCAGTTAGTCTATGTCAGTTTGAGGCTGCAGACGTTCAATTTATGTTATAGACTTATTTCCCAACATAGTGTTGTCTGCAAATTTTGATATCTTACACTGCAGCACCTTATCAGTATCATTAATGTATGTGAGAAAGAGAACCGGTCCCAAGATTGATCCCTGTTCCACACCACTTGTTACGTCCAACCATTCTGAGGCCTGACCAGTGATCACAACTCTACGTTTACGGTCACTTTACTAATTTCCTAACCACTGAGGTACAACCCCCCCATCTGTGCCACGTGAAGTGACTTTGGTTAGTAACCTTTGATGTGGAAATTTATCGGATGCTTTTTGAAACATCATTTGCTGCACTCTCCTCATCCATGTTCATTAAAGAAATCAAGCAGATTTGTCAGACGTGAGTAATTTCGTCGAAGACCATGATGGTCCCCATGAATTTACCAACTACAGACGTTAAGCTGATTGGACGATAAAATCCGGTCAGTGATCTTATTGTTTTTTTTTTTTTTTTTTTTTTTTTTTTTTGTAAATTTTTTT
>JAYMFT010295767.1:0-10306 GCA_038088735.1 Panulirus argus | reverse complement strand
ACATAGACAATATATATATATATATATATATATATATATATATATATATATATATAATATAATGCTCTACATGCGGGGCCAGATAACCCTCTCGGTCACCACACTGCCAGTTTTTCAAAACTGCTTCACCCAAGTCCGTAGTCATCCTATTTATGTTTATGTTTTGAAAATAATGTTGAAGGAAGAATTAACGTTTGAATATGTTAATGACTTTATACATTTATATATTGCTCTTACACATAATTGTGCATGATAAAGTACATTGCTATAAAACCCAGCCATCTGGAGTTGCCGCCCTTGGTTAAAACTTAGCTGTTACATTTAGAAAGGCAGCCCTGATTATATGCATGTTTAAACTGTATTTTTTGCTAATATTTTTAGCTGACATTGTTTTCCTAAGAGAATAATTGTAATATTTTGTTAACCTCTACACTCATGCATACAAACCTTATTTGTTGGTGTTAGTAGGCTATCATTTGACAGTGTAATTTTACCGACTAACATTAGCATGTTTATACATGCATATTAATCCTTGCCTTAATATATGTAGTCATTCACTTTACAACACCTATATGCGCATTTATTGCAAAGTGCAGGTACTTGAGTTTAGAAAATCTTACACCTAGTTAGGTTTTCAGAGTCCAATTTTTAGCCACATTCATGGCTGTTTTGAAATAAAATAAGGAATGCATTTCTCTTCTTACATTGCAACATCTTCAGATTATGTCTTGTAATTCATTTTCTATGCTTAGGTTCTGCATTTTGATCTAATGGAGGAGGCTATTTGAAATAGGAATTTTAAAAAGGTTCACACAAAGAACAGTTTGTCAGAATTAAAATACAAACTAGAAAGATTGCAAGGAAGCAGTCAATCTGAAAATCACTCTTAAAACTTAGTGGACATGAACATATTCAAGACAGTATCAACATAAACACAAATCATGCATCGCCAGTTTGGTCCCTTCACTTAGAGGCATAAAGCTAAAGAATCGTATGGTTTTTAGTCAAAATCATAACTGAACAACAGAAGTGAGAGAAGAGCAGCCCTATGCTTTAGTACTGAATAAGGTAAAAAGACATAGGGGACATGAGAGCCTGAAATTCCTTTTCTGCACTTATGATTCTGATTTACAGCAAATTTTTGACACAGGAAGGAAGCACTGAGAGAGAGGAGAGCTGAAGGCTTACACGCAGCAGAAGGAGAAAAATTGGTAACAAAAAGTGCACAAATACAAACAGAGGTTGAAGTGGAGTCCTTCTGGTAAAAAAAAATTTTCCCTTGTACAAAAATAGGCATTTACAAATGGTATGTTACAAAAAAGATATATGTCTCTGGAGGTTGAAGAAAATTTTTATGAAAACATTGAAATGCAAAACAGTTGTAAACCTACTAAAGCTACTTTGAAATATTTACAGATCTCTTACATACAAATGTATATAGTACTAGTAGTATTCCTCTTAAATTATTACTTGCCTGAAGCATTTTACTGCATTTTTTTTTTTCTTTTTTTAGCTGAGACGGCACGGGTAGCTAAGGCCCTAATCAAGACCATCCCATTAACGCTATATATATATATATATATATATATATTATATATTTTTTTTTTTTTATTATACTTGATCGCTGTTTCCCTAGCCTGAGCCAGGTACCCATTTTATCAACCAAGCCCTAGGGGTGGATGAAAAGCTGGGTTGACTGTGGACCAACTTTCACAACCAGGATTCGAACCTATGTGCTCGACCCTGGGTGGCCCGTGAATGCGTCACGGTCAGGGATGCTAACTGCTACACCACAGAGGTCCATCATTTCTTCCAAAAGCTCATTTCTTGGTAATGAAGCTACTGTATGATTGCAATCCTGGATGAGTTTGATGAGTCTCTGTTAACCTTGGACCCATTTTGTAGACTGGGTCTCCTATAGATGGCATTATTGTTGTTCCTATAGATGACGAGAACAATACGAATCACAAGCATGAATGATCCTACGGCCATAAGAGCAATGATGAGGGCAGCCACCTCTTCACTGACCAAGTCCTTCTGTTCTTGATAAATACCTACCATAGCCCACACCAGCACTGCAAATATGAAGGTTCATTAACACAGGGCAATATATTTTGACTGCATTTTGCATAAGAGAATGGCAAGTTTAAAGTAATTTGGATATTTTATAATTCTGTAGTTTACATTGATGAAGTGCAGTACAAAATAAAAAAATAACTTTACAGTAACTCATAATAGCATTGTCATTTTGAAGCTAGATTATCTCAAAATATGAAAAAAGGCCAGTAAATGAATGAGCAATAATGAATATCCAATAACAGGAATTAAAAAAGTAAAATACATATGTGTTTGAAAGTAAATAAAAGGAATTTAAGATGAATATATACAATTTTACCCTGAAGTTGATCCTTAAATATCCTTGAGAAAATCAGAAAGTAAACAGTAATGTATAACAATATAGCAAAGATAAAAAACATAAAGAACCTGTATCAAAGAATATAACAGCAGATGCAAGGACATATTTGGAGCTGATTTTGCACTTTACCACTGCTACACCCTAAAAAGATCAGACTATATATTTAGATTTAGTGGTATTGCACAATACAACTTACCCATATAATGTGTGATGAGAGGGTTTGCAAACACTTTGAGTAATGTATTTTCTAAGATGAACCATCCAATGAAAGCCACAAGTATGAAGATGAGCATGCCCAAGCAAACTGCATTACCATCCAGTTCAATCTACCAAAGAAAGTAGAAATAAATTGCAAGATATTATTATAAAGATATGAATGGGAAAGTCTACATATACAAAACTTATTTCAAATGAGGAACTGTATTCTGTAACTTTTAATTGGTTCATGCTGAACTATATTTATTGTATGCTAACCTTATACTTGAAGAAGATTGTGAGGTTGAGGAGGGAAGCAAGAGTTGTCCAGGTATCATAAAAACCCATGCCATTTATTACTAGAATCCCACACCAGAAATGGAACTTGGATTGTGTGTAGAGCCTTGCTGCATCTTTTGAGAAGCTGTGGAGCAAGGAGAGTGCTTTAGGGGCTAATCTATTTAATGACTATGATACACACATAATTTTGTGCTCAGTGATGTACATAATGATATATGACTTCATGTGCTGCTTAGTAACCTTACTTATATAGCGAGAGTGAAATAGCAATGCCATTGGTAAGAGCAACAAGCAAGAGGATGATGGCAGATCCTGTGACGTTGATAGCATCCCAGGCAAATAGCCATCCTACGTTGAGGTTGAGATTGATGGCCAGCACCAGGATGAATGAGGTGGATATAGCACCTCCCAGCTTCCAAGCCACCTCCTGTTCAATCTTCAGAAACAACAGGGCAGTGGCTGTAACACAAAAGAATCTTAAAGTTGTATATTCAAAACTTCCTAAGCTAAACTTACATTTCACAGGAAAATTTATTTGGAAACTGTAATAACAGAAATTACTAAATACCATGGATTTCATAAAACACAACCATAATCATTCTTATGAAGATAAAATTGAAATGAATTTCAATAGAATGATAAAAAAGACAAAATTAAAAATCAGTGAAGATGAGAAGGACCACATGAATAATAATTGGAAATTTTTTTAATAAGCCTTCCTTACCATATATGACAATCAGGGTGAGGCAGATATAAATGATGGCCCAGATGCTGAAGGTAAAGCCTGCTGGTGTAATACAGGTGAACAGTTGGTCTGAGACATTCCCAGTTGGTTGGTTGAAAGGAGCTGTGAATGAAATGGCAAGAACCCTTAAAATCTTCTTGGGGTTATGTGCTGTTTAAGGATGAAAATGCAAAATACCCAATTGTAAAGACCTTCCAACGGGTGTGCTAGAAGACAGTTTAAAGGTGGAGGAACCCTGGATTTGGTGCAGCTGCCTTGATAAACACAAAAGGGAACTGGAAACAGTTCTCTGAATGGGAAAAATTATCATATTTCTTCTCAAATCATTATTAATTTAATGGCTTGAACAGATAAAATGGATATCAAAATTTTAGATACAAGAGGGGAAATTAGAGGGGATTGTTGAATGATATTTATCGTAATAAGAGAGATTACAGGAAAAATATATAAAAAAACATTTAAAAGTTGACAGAGTTAACCTACTTTGCATCCTTAGGAAACAAGGTGCTGAAGGCAAAGGTGTTTCATAAATTTCTAGCATTTGAAATGGTCAATAAATATGGCTGTGCAGTCAGAGTAGCAAAAAGAGTAAAGAAGTAATTCAGGCCATGTTTGGACTTCATTTTAAGAAAGTTGAGCAAAAGCTGAAGTGCTGAGATAGCATGGGAATTAATGAAGGGATGGCTGCTTGAGACATAATTGCTGATTGCTCTGACCTTTAGTAGGATTAATGCAAATCAATCAGAAAAGAAAAAGATTTTTCTGGTAGTCAACTCACGTTGTCCAGAACCAGCGAAGGCATTAAATATAACAGTGTAGATCATTGTGGCCACCAGTAACACAGTCGTTGCCACTCTACCCATTCTAACATACTGAAGAAAAAATTATTCTTGTCAGTTTTATGTAGCTGTATCTCTGTACATTCATTATGCAAAAATATTCACTTTCTCCAAACAAGTGATGCATAATAATTTGCGAAAAGTTTGATCCCTTTAAGATTCAGTTCAGATGTAACACCGGTGAATGATGTAAATATGGTTTTTCATTATTAGAACAGTATTCTAAATGTACAGATTTTGAGACAAACACAAAATCCATGTAGAAGTATAACATCTCCAAATACCAACAATGATTATATGCACGGCAGTAAACACACACATAGATATATGTATCCACACATCCACACTTGTGCATGCATGTGTACCTTAATTTATGCATACACGCATAACTAATGCTGTAAATTTATGAAGAAAAAAATTTCCATCCGTATCCCGAGGAAAGATTTTAAGGTATGAAAGTAAGTTAAATGAAAGTAAGTAAACTGAGTTTACTCGCAGCACGCGTGTTTAGAATATTGTAACCATATTTTTGATCCATTAAAGTTGATTTGGACAAGTGGAATAATTTGCTTGTGCAAGGAACTATGTTAGCACTACCACTGGTGGAGTGCCATATGTCTCCATTGTGATGCTGGTTGTACTTTACGTATGATAGACGGCGATGGCTCGTCTAACAGAGGTAAATTAGCCGGGTAGAGTACTGTGAGGGTTAAGGGGCCCCACAATGCATTCATGGCAGTTACAGTAAATGTATTGTGACTCCTCGTTGTATGGTAAACACAAAGGAATCGCTTTGTCTGGTTGGGAGTATCTCATGGTTATAGCTCGAGAACCATATTTGAATTTCAAGATGGTGTATATAGTTGTTTCTTAAGAAACAGTATACAGCTGTTTCTCAACATCTATTTAACGAGTTTACTGTCGTAAGAATAGTAACTCGTCTGACTTTTATGCCAGCTATAGGTATGTTTAACGAGGGCCATAACTTAAACAAAAAAAAAAATCCATTTTGAGTCATGAAAAGTTATGCAGATATTTTTCCTTAATTTACAAGAAGGATTTCTAACTATTCCTATTTCATTCGTAGCGATTATGTTGCGGCCGACGCCAGTGCATCATAAAACACCCATATTAACATAAATATGTTTTAGTATTGGAAGTTGAACGTACAATTTTGGATTGCAAAGCGGCTCATAACTATTTGTGAATGTACAGTTTTCATTGTGAATAATGTATATACACGAGAATATTAGTCATCAACCTTCTCGAAGGATACTCTAAATTACAGGCCAAACGATTTACGTTGTAAGTGAAACATGCGATAGAGTGATTAATCATTTAGTCTCGCTCGCATTCCCAGCACCATTAATGGAAGGCTTTATTTCTTTTTTCATATAAAATTCTTCGTGTCTCTTTACGCGATGTATAAAGTACGCTAAACTTGAATGGTAAATTTAGCTTTACAATATAATATGTGATTATCATTCTCCTGCGTTGCTCTCCAGTCATGTCTTTAACGATTTCTTCCTCTGTAATGTCAAAATGTCGGTGATGTGTATTCGGTGTTTTTGCTGGCGTCATGACGTACCAGATTATGAACATTTCGTTATTCTCCGATGTATTTAGCGACGTCTGCTGGTCATGTGCATTCCTTTAAACCATTCATGACGTCATCAGGATGGTTGTTGTGATTTTGGCAATAGTGAAAATTATTGTGTTGGTTATGATGGTAACGGTAGTGGTAGGTTGGTTGGTTGTTTGGGCTTTAGGCCTATCAACTGCCAGGGTCATTAAGGCCGTCAGCGTTAAGCTAGATCCACCAACCGAAAAAATCTTCTTAGGTTGTTAAAGATAATTCTAAGACCACATGCACTCTCACGATGTATGACGCCCATGGGTAGTGGCAGTTAAGGTAGTGATGGTTATGGTAGTATTGATTACATTGGAGGTAGTAGTGGTGGTGATTATGGTAGATAACCATGGTGGTAAAATTTACAACCATTATGATCTTTATAGTGTTATGGTTATAATAATGTTTATAATGACAGTAGTAGTGGTAATAATGATGATTAGCGTGTTGATTATAAATTCATAAAGTGATGAAAATGTTAAGGGCACAGATGGCGTTGGGGATTATTATTACAACATAATTTCTGCTGTATGTCTTTATCTCTTGAGATAGCTGTATAGTTACGTAATTTCAGCTTAGATACGGGAATCTTAGACGTAACTGCTGCAATATAGTAGATAAAGCGATCGTAAATTTGATTAAGCCTTCATACCACCCAGTCCTTAAGTTTTCTAGCTTACAAGCTGAGATAGACTTGTAGACTCCTGTAATAAATGTCTCTGGTGTGCACTTGTAGGAGACATGAAAAATGAGAGCAGCGTTACATACATTCCGGGCATTGTTTACGGTGTGTTATAGTCATGATATGTGTGTGTGTGTGTGTGTGTGTGACAAAACAGATAGATTGATAGGCAGTTATGAGGAATAGCTTGTATTATTATTTCAGTAGACTGTTGTTATTATTTTATCATTATTATTATTATACAAATCCAGGACCCCCTTCACCTAAGAGGGTCCTGCACCTCAAGACTGCTCTCCTCCCAGTGCTGCTGCAGCCCTGTGTAGTTAGATTACCCAGGGGAGTGTCCTCTCCATTGCCTGAAGGCGACTGCACTCGCGGTCTAACCACAAGGAGGCAGAGTCCCAAGACACACACACACACAACATTATTCACGCTTATTTCCACACTTAAATACACCCCATCCCCTCCCACTTCCAGTTATTTATAGTGCGTGTAAGCGATCGCCACTGGCTTTAGTTATTTAACAGCGACCTCATTAATGGCAGGTCATCAACCACAGTTACAAGCGTCGCCTGCGAATCTTCGAACTGAAGTATTGTATCCATCTTGAAGCACGGTAGTGTGACCTCTGCATATGATGACCTGGCCTTAAATAAAATGGTCATCATAGACACCGATTAAAAATATGTGAATGTGCGACAGTACCATCAGAGTGATGTTTAAAGAGACACAGAAAAAGATGAACGATATCGAAAGAAATAGTTAAGATATGCTACCAGCGCTGGACAGAGAACATAATACAGTATATGGCTAGTGTAGGAAGTCTTCCAGATATTGTTCATCATAACTACTTACCCGAGCGTCTGTATCCATGGTTATTATATTGCTTACTTGACGTCTCTCTCTCTCTCTGACAGTTTCAGTTTATTGATAAAGTCGATCACTTAGGACACTGAAGCCCCGCGGTGTTTTCAGTAATGGAAGTGTAGTTTGTAAGCGTGACTTGGCTAAAGGGAGAACGAGTATATCACAGTGAGAGCTCAAGATACATCACCTCCCCAGCCAGCGTCTGTGTTGACACTGGAGGGCCCGCGTGCGTGTTCGTTTTGTACCCCGCCCAGCCCGAGCGTTACGTGACGCGCACCGTGACGAAGCTCGAGCCACAGCCGCCAGCCCTTGCCACGCCTACGGACATGGTATCTCGCACTTACATAACAGTAGATATGTCTACTAACGATCGATTTTTTTTGTCTGTGACAGATTGTTTTGAATGATATTAAGACTGTGCTACTGAGTAGCCAGATTTGTTGAATATGTGAAATTCTCTAGGTGAAGATTGTTAAGTATCTGTAGGTGTTCGAATTGCACGGAAGTGACTTGCATCGAGTGGCCGGCCGTTGCACAAGGCGGCTAATTCTCCATGACGCAATTCTAGGCATTGCTTGTTAGCTAACTACAAACCTAGGCATATATCCTTGAAATGAAATATTACTTTTAACGAAGGATAAAGAAGGATCAGTATCTTACGTAAACTGTGCATTTTCTCAATGTTGGACTACAAATTCATGTATAAAAAAGTGGTATTTCACAAAGGTAAATTTTGGAATGACACATAATTTTGATCACCTAACTGCCTCCCGTAAGTGACTAGAATGCCTTACACAAAATTTTAGGTTTCAGTGCAATGCTAAAACTACATTATACAGTTTTAAAAATGGAAATCTAGGCTTAATATAATATTGTGATCTTGTTTTACTGTGAATCAATCTGGTTTGGTTATTCAGACAGATGTCCTTATTATTATCATGAAAGATGTCACTAGATAAAACTTATGTTAGATTGCACAGTTAAGATTGGGAAAGGGGTGGCACCTTTTTCTTTCTTTCTTTCTTTACACTGCAACACTGTTGTTAGGAAAAGTTGGTCTTAACTTCAAAGAGTTTTTGCCAAAGTTGTCTACAGATAATTCCTCACAGTATAACATGCTTGGCAGTGCCAACAGACTTGGTCTAAAGAATTGCAACACTGAAGCAACAGGAAATGCGAGCAACAGTAACATGTAAAGCAACTACTTTACTGCTTGATATTATTTTTTTAAGAGTGAGAATTTTGTAAGAATTTTAGTATTAATGAATTTGTTTTTTTTTTCCTCTTTTCTGCTGCATCAGCTTAAAAGGATATGGACTGACCATACAGGAATGTGAAATTATATTAATATATATATATAATTTTTCAGATTTTTACCAGAAATAATCTAGCAGGTACCGTAAACTTCCAAAAATTTACAGTTATTAATGTTTTCTGTATAGTTAGTTGTTGTTATTACTTAGTATTATGTATACAGTTGGCTGAGATTAGGTTAGAAATATTATCTCAAATGTTGAAATGTTACTATAATGTAATGTACGAACCAATACCTAAATGCACATTCATCTTGAATGACAGTATAAAAAATTTTTAGAAACAATTATTCAAAGTAGATATTGTCAAAAAATAGCAGCTATTCTTGATTTTAGGATTACATTGCTTACAACGGCTGATCTTACTAAAAAATATACACATTGTCTACAGTGTTATGATGTCATCAAAACCACTAAACATAAATTTACTATTTTAGTTGAAAGGAGACACTTGTTTGGATATGAGCATATAAAACACTTTACCAGCAATACCATAAGTTGATGCTTGTCTTGTGTCGGTACTTAAAGTCATGAGTTACTCAGGAATAACCGGTATTGTTATTTGTCTGCACGTGTAGCCATGGGGGGAAGTACATGAATGGCTGGTTGAACATCTATACTAAGTTCCCATGTCAGACTTAGCCATGTGTTGATGAAAGGGGGTAGTCATGTCATCCGTTAAGTACTGTAGCATACATAATGATACAGCATTGGTTAGTTGTTTGCCTTAGAACTCTCACTACACATGGGTCACACGTTAATAATGATGAACGAATGCTGACAATATGACCAGTTGTGTCTTTAGTGCACGTCAAATACCATCTCCGAGACATAGGTCTACATCTGTCGTACGTTGGCATTAGAAGAATCAAATGTTGACTCTAGAATAGTCAATAGTCACTTATCATTACTAGGAAAGCCAGAAACTGACACACAGGAATCATGATACAGACATAACACTAGAATAGTGTATCAACATTAAAATACAGATCAACTCTAGAATATTTCTGTGTCAACACTAGAATATTGTGTCAGTATTACATTTATCAAGTCATTTTAAGAATAATCAGCTTGGACATATGAATAATTGTGCTGACAACAGTACATCACTATAGAAAAGAAAATCTTAAACCTATCTTACCTAAATTAACATAAGATATGATCTAGATATTTGTATATCAGTCATAGATTCTATACCTTCTAAGGTCATACAGCTTAGACATTTTATGCTACACGCTGATGTATGTATATATATATAATATATATATATATATATATATATATATATATATATATATATATATATATATATATATTTT
>JAYMFT010295756.1:0-10306 GCA_038088735.1 Panulirus argus | reverse complement strand
TTTTGATAACTGCTTCTTTCCCTACATGTCGAAGCTTTGGAACTCTCTACCTTCTCATATCTTTCCCAATAACTATGTCCTGGCTTATTTCAAGAGACATGTTTTTAACTTTCTCAAAAATTTGTAAATACTTTCCCTGTCTCTTTATCCCCCTTTCTCAATTCTCTCTCTATTTCAATTAGGGCCCGGCCTTGATGTGGACTTTTGTCCTTGACTGGAGCCTTCAACATAAAAAAAGAAAGAAGAAAAAACTCCCATATCCTTAAACACCTCGAAAATCACAGTCTTCTCTTTGATCACCAGTAAGACTTTCATAAGGTGAGATCCACTGGTGATATCTTTTCCTATCTTACTAATGTCTGGTCATCATTCCTGAGAGATTTTGGGGAGTCATGTGTAGTTACCCTTGACATATCTAAAGCTTTCGACGGTGTGGCATCGGGGTCTCATCTCTAAGCTCTGCATCTCGTCTTGATACAGCTTCCTCAATAACCTCAGACTTGGACAGAATATCTCAGTGGGGTACACAAAATCTTGGAAAGTTTAATTTCTACCCATCTCTCTATCAAAAACTCTTCACAACTCTTGTCTCTCCTTTGATTGTTCTGTAATTCCACCTTCTGACTCAATGAACATACTTGGTATTACTGTAACATCTACTCTTTCTTGGAAACACCATATTTCTGAAATAGCTAAGTCTGCCTCTAAGAAACTGGGTGTCCTGTTTAGATGTCAAAACTTCTCTTCAGAACAGTTACTCTGTTTACACAAGAGACTGATTCGTCCTTGTATGGGTACTGCTCTCACATTTGGGGTGGTTCTAGCTCTATATCCTTAACTGACAGAGTTGAGTCGAAATCTGTCCAACTTATAAACTGTCCCAGGCTACCTTCCAAACTTGACCCTCTCATCCTATGTTACAATACTGGTTCACATTCCCTTTTCTATAGGTATTACTCCGGTTTTTGGTACATGCTCTCAGAAAAGAAACTTGTGTTAAGAAATACCAGGAGATATTGAATGCTAATGTCATTAGAAAAGAGCAAATAAAGCTAGGGAAGTCAATGATGAATAGGAGGTATTTAGGAACAGTGCTGGCATGTACAAGAAAAGTATGTTGGAAGTGGGAAGGTGAGGAAGGGTAGTGAGTGGTGGGATGATAAAGTAAAGTTCCTGATGAAAGAGAAAAGAGAGGTGTATGAGCAGTAATTACAGGGAAGAAGGGCAAGTGAATGGGAGATGTACAAGAGAAAGTGGCAAGAGGTCAAGAGGAAGGTGCAGGGGCTGGAAAAAGGGCAAATGTGAGTTCGAGTGAGCAAGTATCAGCAAACTTCATGGAAAATAAGGTGTTTTGGAAGGAGGTTAATAGTGTAAAAAAAAATGAGAACAAATGAGAACATAAGTGAAGGAAGCAAATAGGGAAGTGGTTACAGGCAGTGATGAAGTGAAGAAGAGATGGAATGAGTACTTTGAGGGACTGCTGAATGTGCTTGATGGTAGTGTGGTAGATATAGGGTGTTTAAGTTGAGGAGGTATGTGAAGTGAGAGTGATGACAAGTGGTTTGGTAAAGACAGAAGAGTTGGTGAAAGCCTTGTGCTAGATGAAATGCAGCAAAGCAACCAGAATGGATGGCACTGCAATTGAATTTCTTAAGAAAGGGGGTGACTGTGCTGTTGATTAGTTAGCTAGAATTTTCAATGTAGGAATAGATCATGGGAAGACACCTGAGAACTGGTGGAATTCATATATAGTGCTATTGTATAAAAGCAAAAGGGACAAAGGTGAGTGTTCAAACTATAGAGGTATAAGTTTGTTGAGTGCATCTAGTAAGGCGTATGGAAGAGTGTTGATTGAGAGGAAGGTGGCATGCAAAACTTCAAACAGGGGAGGAATGCAGTTGTTTCAGGAATGGTGGAGGATGTGTGGATCAAGTTTTTGCTTTGGAGAATGAGTATAAGAAACACTTTGAGAAAAAGAAGGGCATATATGTCACTTATGAATCTGCAGGAAGCACGTGATAGGGTTGAGAGAGATGCTTTGTGGAAGTTGCTATGAATATATGGTTTGGGAGGAAAGCTATTAGAAGCAAAGAAAATCTTTTATCAGTGAAATAAAGTGCGAGTACAAGTAGGCAGAGAGAAGGTTGAGTGGTTCCAGGAGAAGGTGAGGCTGCAGCATGGGTGTATGTCACATAGCTGTTTAATCTGCTTATGGATAATGTGCTGAGGTAAATGCAAAGTTCTTGGAGAGGGTCAGATATGCAGTCTGTAGGGGGTATGGGGGCCTAGGAAGGGAATCAGTTGTTGTTTGCTAATGACACAACACTGGTGGCAGATTAAGGAGAGAAACTTCAGAAGCTGTTGGTGCCTGAATTTGGGTTAGTATGCAAAAGGAGAAATTTGAGAGTAAATGTGAATAAACGCATAAAAGCAAGGTTATTTGATTTAGAAGTGCCAAAAGAAAGGTTAGCTGGGGTGTGAGATTGAATGGAGAAACCTTAGAGGAAGTGAAGTGATTTAGATACCAGGGAGTGAACATGGTAGTAAATGGAACCATGGAAGTGGAGGTGAGTCAAAGGGTGGGTGAGGGGTGAAGGTTCTAAGAGCAATGAGGAATGTATAGAAAAAGAGGTCACTAACTGGGAAGTTAAGTATGGGCATGTCTGGAGGTACAGCAGTCCAAAAGATGTAATATGGATGCAAAGCATGGGCTACAGATGAGGATGTACAGAAGAGGGCGAATGTGTTGGAAATCAAATGTTTGACATTATTTGGTGTGTGGAGGGTTAATCAAGCAAGTAATGATCTGGTAAGAGAAAGGTGTGGGATCAAGTAGAGTATGGTTGAGAGAGCTAAAGAGGGTCTGCTTAACTGGTGTGGACATATAGAGAGAAAGTGAAGAGAGGCTGACAAAGAGGACATATGTATGTGTCTGAAGTGGAGGGGACATGGAGGAGGCCAAATTGAAACTGGAATAATGGAGTGATCAAGATTTTGAGTACTCTGGGTTAGACCATGCAGGTGGGTGAAAAGTATACATGGGATAGAGTAAATTGGAGTGATGTGGTACACAGGAAGCAATGTGCTGTCAGTGTACTAAAAGGCATATGAAGCAACTGGGGAAACCATGGAAAGATCTGTGGGGCATGACTGTGATTGGATGATTTTGGTACATTACACATGAAAGCTAGAGAATGCATGTGAGCAAATCACATCTTTTTTTCATCTGTTCCTGGCATAACCTCACTTAAATGGGCATTGGCAATCAAGTATGAAAGAAAAAGTTCATGATTTCAAGGTGCATACCTAACTTTACCTTACCTTCCTGCCTCAGGATCCCCTTGTGTAGGGCTCCTGCAGCATTCAGGAAGCTGGCATGTGATAACCATATACATTTCGTAGGTTCCTCATAATGAAATACTAACAGTATAACATTAATAATACTATGATTACATTTGGATACAGAGTAAGAGAGATTATTAATCCCAAATATTCATGGCAAACGTAAATCATGTCTCAACTAGCAAAGAGATGAATTTCACAATGTTGCACTTATCATCTTAATGAGATGTTGGTACTACATCTGGGTGACTCAAATTTCTGCATGAGTTCCAACAATGAATAGCTGAGCCTTCCACGAACCATCATTAGCAATAACTTACTTTGCATACCTTGTCTAAGAGGGGGATAAAGTCACTAGAAATTCTCTCATCCATAAGACCAAAAGTTGGTTAAGCTTGAATGGCTCAAAAGGTGTTAAATCCACCCCAGATAGATGTACAAATTTTAAATGAACATTTCAATCACAAGGAATCTAAAATTGTTCCATGGCTACAGAATACAGAAGATTCTTATGTTATTAGATTACATAATATAGCAGAGCACTGAATTTACAGATCCCGATAAAAAAATTTCTTAAGCAAATATCCTAATAATGTAATATGCAAAAAATTTCACTTAGAGAAACTGAGACTGATTAAAAACATTTCTTAACATTGCTAAAAGTGTGGAGTTTTCCCAGTGCCAAACACAAAATACAGATAATGAAAATTCATCTCTCACTAAAAATAAGTTAGCCACAAAGAATAAAAGGGCTGTAATGATGATGCTACACAAGTTGCAGTGACCAGGTAAGGTGGAGATGTTTCACAGACACACTCATAAAGTACTGGTTCACAGAAACAACCACACACACAGCTGGAAACACAGGTAGGCCTGCCAAGAATTGCTTTCTGTGTGGCTTTAAGGGACATCATCCTTGTAATAAAAATGAGTACCCCACCAATGACAAAGTTTGTCACATATGTATTAATTTAGGGCATTTTGAAAACATGTGTAGGGCATACATGGCAGTATCCCACAGCTGAGGTTTATCAGACAAATGCAACAGGAAAGCACAAGCACATCTCTTAATCATGGCAGTGATATAAGTACATACAACATCAATGATACACGTTTTTTTAACATACGTACATATAGATGGAGTGATAAGAAAGATGAAAGTAAAACAAGGGAAATGGGGTGTAGAGATGGAGTGTAGTGGTGAGGTATGGTGGTTAGTGACAAGCTTGTTTGCGGATGATACTGCATTGTTTGCTGGGAGTGATGAGGAGTTGGAAAAGGTTGCAAGTAAAAGTAAAGTAATGGTGTTTAAAAAGTAAGTGAATTTATAGATTTTGCAAAGCCCTATAGAGTAAGAGAAGAAAGTACAGGGTGGAGGAGTTGTTGAGTCCCTTAACAGAATAATGAAAGAGAGAGGTTAAGTATGAAAGTGAAGAAAAGATTAAGGGACAGCATAGTCCTCCTGACCCTGACCTATTCAGCTGAATCATGGACTTGGAATGAGTAACAGAGGTTAAGAATCCAGGCTGTGGAAATGAGTTATTTGAAAGGAGCATGTGGTATGAATAGATGGAATGAAGGAAGTAATGAGAGGGTGTAAGAGATTTGGTGTGGCAAGGAATGTAATGGAAATGCATTATGGGGTGGTGGAGTGGGTGAAACATAACACTGAGGTGGTTTGGGCATGTGGAAAGAATGCAAGACACGGCGTTTACAAGGAAAGTGTAATATAGTACGATTGAAGGTGTTGGTTTGAGAGGAAAACCACATGTGACATGGGGAAATAGAGCGGAGGAGTAAAGGAGGGAGAGAAATGGGGAAAGAATGCATGAAATGGAGTATGCGAGGGAGGCATGTACAGACAGGGATAAGTGGAGATTCTTTTGCCATGGCCATTCCCTTGCTGAGAGTTCCCAGACAGAACAGGGATCAGAGACACAGATATATAGATAGATACAAGCAACAAAGATGCTTTGGTGCACCACATTAACTTCCTAAACAAAGATAATGAATCATGGTAGGTATGACCATAAATGGCCAACTATTGCAAATGTAACTAAACAATGTGGCTAATGTGAACATAATTTCAGAGGAATTTGACAAGACAATTCCTTGAATACACATAAAATCTTATCCTTTGATTTATGAGACCATAACCAATGGCCAATATCCATATAAGACAAAGCTTCTGCTGACATTCGATAAGACAATACTTACTACAGCAATTTGCCCTTCACCATGGTCAAAATTAAAAGGTGATATGTCATTTGGCCTTGACTGGGTATGTATCATTATTCTGCAGTGGCCTATGCTACTCAGGCTAAACACCCAATGTAACATTCACTAAAACTTTATTGGCTGACTATAAAAATATGTTTGGGGATGGATTGGAGAAGGTGCACAAGCCACTCTCTGTCTTAAGTCAAATGCCTAACTAAAGATCCTTTCCCCCAAGTCACTTACAGTTATGTTCAAGTCTGCAGCAGAGCAAGAACTGCACAAGTTTAAAGGCCAGTAATGATAACATGCTCAAAATGGGGTGTACCAATAGTCCCTACAGTTAGGCAAAATGGTACCATCCACATATGACAAGAGTCAATCCGCAGTTGCAAGCAGCTAAACATTCACTGCCAAAACATGAGGATACATTTACAGTACTGGCAGGATGTCAATTCTTCACAAAGATTGACCAGAAAGAAGCATTTTAGCACCTACCCATGGACAAAAAGTCCCAACAATACACCATAATAAATACACATTTGGGTCTTTTCAAGAATAAATATCTACCTTCTGGCATTGCTAACAACCCTGCCTTGTGGCAGCAAACCATGGATCATCTTTTTAATTTGTCAGGGAATTATTTTTTGTAAATGACATATGGGTTGTTGTATAGACTTAGGAAGAATACAACACTCAACTACAAGAAGTACTCAAAAGAATTCAACAAATTGGTCTGAAAGTATATTGAGACAAATGCAAGTTAGGCACACTCGTAGTAGAATATTTGGGTTTTCACACCGATGATATTGACATTCATAAGGCTAAGGAAAATATTACAGCTATCACAGACACCAAAGACTGGCAAAGATTTAAAGTCTATTTATTTATCTACCCATATTTCTGATGCCCGTTCCCTCCAGGAACTCCCATCATGGGGGTGGTTAAAGCAAAAGAGTCTCTTCTTCTTCTGTGTTTCCCCTTGTCATAGGTGGGCTTCCTTTCACACCAACCCGTTCAATCATATCATCATATACTCTCCTTGTCAACTTCCCATCGTGCATTCTTTCCACATGCCTAAACCACCTCAAAGTATTAATTCTCACCCACTCTACCATTCCACAATCTCTTCCCTTTGCATTCCCTGCCATACCAAAGTGTTCACACACCCCCTCATTTCTTTCTTCATTCCATCTAGTCATACCACATGCTTCCCCTAAATAGCTCATTACCACAGCCTGGATTCTTGACCTCTGTAACTCATTCCAAGTCCATGTTTCAGCTGCATAGGTCTGGATTGGGAGGACGATGCTGTCCATAAATCCTTTCTTCACTTTCATTCTTACACCTCTAACCTTCATTTTTCTATTAAGGGACAGAAGGACTCTTCTACCTTCTACTGCTCTCTCCCTTAATATTCATTCTATACCACCAAACTTACCCAAGCCAGCTCCTATATACTTACTTCTCTTACCTCTTCCAGTCTTTCCCCTCCCATATCTATAATACAGTTTAGTGCACTTTCTTCTTTCACTCTATGGGGATTTGCAAAATCTATACTTACACTCTGTTACCTGTCAAACACAATTACTTTACTTTTACTTGCATTTACCTTCAATCACCTACACTAACAAACATCATAAAACACACTTAAACAACCTTCTACAACTTCACTCAGTCTTTCCTAAGAAATTTAATGCACAATTGGTAACTATTACAAATCACTTTTATCATTTTTTCAAGAATAAAGTGGCTTTGGACTGGATCAAAGTGTAACAATAACCAGTTGATCATGCTGAGAGTGAAATGGCTGCACCCAAATTTCTCACTCATTTCAGGCTAGAGCTGCCTATCAAACTTGTCTGTAATGTGTTAGTAGTGTGTTTAGGAACTGCTTTAGCACCTGTCATGCTGAATGGTGAGAAAAGACCCATAGCTTCTGTAACAAGATCACTGAATCAAGCTGAAAAGACTATTTACAGACAATGAAAGGAACACTGGTTCTCATTTATGGAGTGGAAAACTTCATATATACCTGCATGATCCATCAAGATTCATCAACAGCCATTATCCATTCTAGGTTGCAAGTCAACATTTTCTTTGTTGGTAGTAGCAAGGCTACTACACTTGGCCATCATACTCTATGCATATCCTTATGATTTTAAATACCACTTCAAGAACAAGATGGGCAACATAGATGCTTTATCTTGCATACCAGCTGATTCAGGACATAGTAATGGTACTACCAGTGTACACTTACTGCAACTCACCAACATTCCACTCCTGTCATAGTTTATATTACAGCTAAGCTGACTCAAAAATTTTGGTGCTCTAAAGGGTGTTCCATGGATTAACATCTGGACAACAGTTACTTACCAATCTAGAAGACTACAAACCATACCTCACCATACGGTATGAACTAAGGAACTGATGAAGGATGAGGGAAGATGGCAGGGGATGTTAACTCAAAATCAATTTATCATTCTCCTTGTTGTCCAAATAGTGGGACTGCATCAACCTAAAGACACAGAACCAAATAATCACCCCTTTTTTAACTAAATAAAATACAAGCTAACATCAACCTAAAAACTCCAAAGCTAATGATTTTCCTGCATATCTTTCTCTCAAGTGTCAACATGATATAGCTTAAAGCCTTTAAATAATTACATTTTTTCACAATATTAATGGGATGGGGACACCCTTAGAACCCTTATCTAACTTACTATCATCCCTCTTAAAATTTCATAATTCCAGCACTGGCCAGAATTATCAACTGAATAAAGAAATGATATGTGAGGTGTTCACACTGTGATTTCAGTCTACCTGAGGGAGCAAATTCTTCAAAAAATTCACAACACCCATCAAGGGATTGTTCATCTTAAGTCAATAACTAGATCCTTTGTTTGGTGGCCGTGGGTGAACCAGGACGTTGAACAGTTTGTGCATCAGTGTCACAACTGCTCCTCACACCAGAATAACCCACAGCCTATATGCTCACATCCTTGGAGATCCCCAATTTTACAAACAACAATATGTACATGTGGATTATACTGGCCCCTTCCTCAGCTAGTCATATCTCAGAGTAGATGTAAATTGTAATTGGCCAGAGACATTTACTATGCAAACTAACAGAGCACCAGCCACCATGTGAGAGCTCATAAAAATCACTTGCCTTGGCTGCCAGAGAGGATGTTTCAGATAATGGCCCTCAGTTTATAGAAGACACATTCAAGGTTTTTCTGGAATTCAATGGTATTCGACATTCTTTCTCTGCAACCATATAGCAATAAACAACGAAGAATACCATTATGTATGAATCTTTAGGCACACATTAAATGCATGGAAACATCTTCAGGTGTTGTATTGAAATGAATCATGTGATTCCTCATTAACTAAAGGATGCCTTTTCATGCCACCTTAAGTTATCCTCCTTCCCTATTGTTGACAGGAGGGAGTATTTGGAATGTGATGGACCTCAGGACTCAAGTTCTCGAGACAGACCAATCATAATGGGAATGGTATCAGGCCTGAAACCAACCAGCAAATGTTCCATATTATGCACATTCTGCTTGAGAAATGGAATAGAAATATAACTCACCCTAGAAGTGGACCAACTTCAACCCTCTCTGTTACAAAGAGTAGGTGCATCAACACCTTAATCCCCAATGAAAGTCACTCCTGAGGATAAGCAACATGCAGGGATGCCAAACTCTCCAGCCACCTTTGCTCCTTCTATACTTACACCTGCCATGGAACCTGAAATGGTTGCTGGAGGAGATCTATCACCTGTGCCAAAGTGCAGGGTGTTACCTCCTCAGACCACTCATGAAGCTCCACCAAGGAAACTGGCTTTGCAGTCCCTATGGAAATATCATATTCCTCCAATTTTTTGTTTTTCTTACTGTGAACTCCATATCATTTTTGATCCATATAACTGTACAGTACTAACCACTAATCATGATTAGGGCCCAATGTCTGTGTGTATTGTTTATCTATCACGCATTTTGTTTCAGTATGTTAGAGAAAAATACAACCCCTTACATCTATAAGAGGGGAGGAAGTGGTATGTATCATTATTATCTCTATATCATTATCATTACCAACATATGGGAGAAAGAAAACTGCCTGCAAATTCCCTGTGTGTTGTAGAAGGTGACTAAAAGGGTGGGAGTGGGTGGCTGAAAATCCTCCCTTCCTGTATTAGTTTCCAAAACAAGGAACAGACCAAGGGGCAAAGTGAGGAGTTTTCCCTCTAAGGCTGTGTCATCTGTTCTTGACACTACCTCGATCACACGGGAAATGACGAACATGTATGGAAATGGAAAAAACAAATATATATATATATATATTATCATTATTATTATCATTATACTTGATCGCTGTTTCCCACGTCAGCGAGGTAGCGCCAGGAAACAGACGAAAAAAGACCCATCCCCCCACATGCACACATATATACATACATGCACACATATGCACAGTACATATATATACATATCAATATACACATACATATACATACATACACATACACATATAAACATATACATATTTACACTTGCTCGCCCCCATCCACCCCTGATGCCACCCCGCCCCACGGGAAATAGCATCGCCACTCCCCGCGCCGGCGAGGTAGCGCCAGGAGACAGATGAAATGGCCCCATTCGCTCACGCTCAGTCTCTAGCTGTCATGTGTAATGCACTGAAACCACAGCTCCCTTTCCACATCTAGGCCCCACAGACCTTTCCG
>JAYMFT010295745.1:0-10306 GCA_038088735.1 Panulirus argus | reverse complement strand
CGTGGGAAGTATTCTTTCTCCCCTATCCCCTGGGATAATATATATATATATATATATATATATATATATATATATACACACACATATATATGTATACATATGTGTATATGAGAGTAGATAGGTCTCTCTGTCTGTTTCCTGGCACTACCTTGTTAATGCAGGAAATGGTGATCAGATATAATGAATAAGTAAATATATGTCCCCCCCCCCCCACCATATCCCATGTTAGCAAGGTAGTGCCTGGAAATAGACGAAGGAAGAGGTGCATCATGCCAAGGTATTTTGAAGCAGCTGTTGGAGAGACAGCATGCTAAGATTCCTAGGTTGTGGCTTAGAAGGGAGGAATTGCTGCAGTGTTGCTTTGCTGTTGGTGCAGTAAATGAGAGGTGGTTAAAATCCCATGTTTCAAAAATTGTGGTGGTTGCTGGATTTGTCATGCAGGGGCTGATGTAGTGTGGTTGCATAAGAACTGCAATGGAAGATGGCATTGACAATGTCCAATGGGTTTCTTTTTTACAGAGGAACAAGTTAGTATCATATAAGGCATTGCTACTCATAAAGAAGTCCCATGAGCTCATGTGGGGAAGATGAACCTGGAGTCACATGGTTGTGTTCAGGTGCCAAAGTGATGTACTTGTCTTAGTCAGTGTGACTGCTTGACTGATACAGGTGGGTGCAGCAAGGATGTTTATGTGCATCTAGGACTGCACATTGGTAGAGTAAACGCAGTCCAGATCAGTGGTAGTGGCCCCATGGGGATAAATGAAGGATGATGATTGGTGTAAGTCCAGATGCTCCAAACCTGTTAGAAAGGGCAAAACTGTGTACTCACTCAGGTACCTTTCCTGTGACCCCAAGGGGTAACCCTGCATCACATAAGATTATCGCCAGTTGGCTTTGAGGCAATTACATTGGATAAGGTGTCTGATGCTGGCAGTGAGAATGGACTTTTATGATGTAATGATTAGTGTTCCGGACTATGAATTATGCATGGGCCCACCTTGGTTCAAGTCATGGGAGTCCACCTGGCCCACAGCTAACTGAGCTGTTCATTGTCCCTTTAGGGTCAGTCATTACATGGTTTCTTGATTTAAACTTAGGCTTTATATGTAGCATTAGCATATATGAGATAATTATGATTTGGGCAATCACGTGCCCATGCGGTCTGAACTACCATAAAATAAAAGGGATATCAAATTGATGTCAGAGAAGCATGGCTGTATGGAGCAACACTGAGAAACATTGCTATAGTTATCATCTAGGATAGTTGTGTTCTTTAGTTTTCCAAAGTTCCTTCTTCATGTGAGTATGTCGTCAGATAATGTGGGATTTGGAGGGGAGAAGAATCATTTCATTGCTATATGTAGATCCTTGTAAGCCTCCATTTGTTTCCTCTTCCCTTCCCCTATTTCCCTTATGGAAAACTATTTCTTCATGGTAGATGGTAGCTTCCCCATGATACAGTCACCAGTAGTTGGTGAGTGAATGTGGGTGAGGGATCACTTGGTCCCACCTTGCCTTTATGCTGTGCCATACTAAGACTGGATGGGTTGCTGTGTGGTTGCTTAGTCCTGTGAAGAAGAATCTGCAGTCTTCATATGGTTTATGATAACTAAAAGGGATAAATCATCATGGATATACTTTTTTGGGAGTATGCTTATGTGTTAAACTCACTGAGCATATGATCTCAGAGATTGTCATAAAGCTCTGCCTGTAGTAATCATCCTCCTTCTTAACCTACATATCTTTCCTCTGTGGCCTTTAGCAGTAACAATTCAGTTTTACTTCCTCTTTCTTACTGAACATACAAGTAGAGTTATTACATGCATTCGATATTTATGTGATGGAGTTAAGACTTAAATATATCACAAGAATAGCAGATCATGTCACAGTAATCACTAATGTTCATGTAACTGTTTTTTCACTTAATGTACAATATAAATTTCTTTAGCATTTATACTTTTTCAGCCATAATGCATGATACATAGAATCTTGGGTTAAAATTAAACTTGTTTTAAATCAAGTGACTGTTATCCTCAATATGGATGAATAACATGATAAATTTGATAAGTGATAAATTACATTATAGTATCTTATGAATATATTAAATTCAAGAATGATTTCATCTTTGGTTACACATTTTTGGAAGAGTCTGATGAAATATGTTTTTTATTTTCATGTTGTAACCCATGCTGAAATATGTTGCATTTTCAATATTTGTGTTTTCCTCAGACACTGTCTTCTTGGAGCTCCAAGCAAGATGAAAGCAGAAAAAGGAAAATTTTCATACATCTCATTTTCAGTTTGGCAGCCCTCAAGTGAATGTCCAATTTGGCAGCGTTCAAGTGAATGTCCAGTTTAGCAGCCCGCAAGTGAATGAGTTAATTCTTGCAACACCTGAAGAATTGGCATGAAACTTGCTGCATTTATTTGTACATATCTGTACTATGTTATGAGAATTCCTCGATGACTGATCAACATATCCTCGGTGAACTTTTCTTTCTTCGCTTTGAAGATGCTGGAAACTGTTGAAAACATTTTGCTTAAATTGGCATAGATTTTAGAGTATATTGGTTTTTAGAAGTATATTCCCTTAAATCCTTGCCTTTTAAAAGACACTTGGAAAATTTGGTAATGAGAAATATAAATTTCAGTATGGGAAGTAGAAAAGAAAAGCCATTCACATGTACAATATGTGGAAAAAGCTCCAATTACAGTACTGACATAAAAACACACATGAGAATTCATACTGGAGAAAAACCATTCAGATGTTCCATATGTGGAAAAGGTTTTGGAGCTCTTAGCAGTCGCAACAGACATATACAAATACACTCAGGAGAAAAACCACATGAATGTACAGTGTGTTTAAAAAGATTTTCTGAAAAAGGAACTCTTAAAAAGCATATGCTTGTTCATACTGGGGATGAACGTTATCACTGCTCAATTTGTAAAAAAAATTTCATTCAGAGTTGCCATCTTAAGAGACACCTGATGACTCATACGGGAGAAAAGCCATTTAAATGTGCATATTGCTCTAAGGGATTTGCAGATAAAGATAGCCTTCGACAGCATATTCATAAGCATACAGGTGAGAAACAACATAAATGCCATTTGTGTGAGAAACGGTTTGTAAAATCAACTGCTTTGAGAAGACACATACTGAGTCACACACGTAAGAACCCTCATTATTGTTCTGAATGTGGAAAGAAGTTCTCTCGTAAGTTGGATCTTGTGAAGCACGTGCAAACTCATGAGGGCCCACCTGAGTGTCATATCTGTGGGAAAATATTGAAACAGAAAGGCACCATGAAGAGACATATGAAAATTCATGTGTGTTCTTTGTGTGGTAAGGAGGTTCGTCAGTTGCGGATACATATGAGAATTCATGCAGGAGTAAAACCATATGAATGCTCAGTTTGTTGTAAGAAATTCATAAGAAAATGTAACCTTGATAGACATAGTCAAATGCACTTACAAGAGGAACCAAATCAATGTAATATATGCAAGTCTAAGTTTAGCAGTTGTAACCAACTTGAGATGCATGTGGAAGATCATATTGAAGAAAAGCAACTAGATTGTGTGTTTTGCAGTAAGAGGTTTATAGTTCAGGACTCACTCACAGAACAGAAGGGCAATCATATAAGAGAGAAAATGTTTGAATGCTCAGTTTGCGGAAAGGGATTCTTTGAAAAAGCAGCAGCTAGAAAACATTTGCTAATTCATTCAGAGGGAGGAAAATCATTTCGGTGTTTAGAGTGTGATAAATCATTTAAGGAAAATAATGAATTTAAAGTCCATATGAAGAAGCACAGAGAAAAAAGGGCTACTTATTGCTCAATTTGTCAAAGAGATAATTTTAATGAAGTTACTCTTCATGAACATATGGGTACCCAGATAGATGCTGTGTTTATTAAACAAGAAGTAGATAATGCTATTGAAGTTAAAGAGGAGAGTCTCTTGGACCATGGCTGCATAAAGTATGAAAGTGAATCTGATCGTGTCTATGATTGTAATGTATGATACCACAGCCAGTGAAGAAATTCACTTAGTTTATATTTAAATGATTAAGAGGTGAAATGAACAACATCTTGGACTGTTAAATTATGTTTGGAATTTACCAGGTACCATATTTACTTGAATATATCTGTTCTCTATTTTTAACTTCAGGGTGAATTTTCAATGTTTCATGCAATAAAGCTTTTACCTCGGTTCTGTCACATCCCAAAGTTTAGCTACCACTTTAAAAACAGACAAAGGAAAACATGGGAGCACTGGTGTGCCATGTTGTTTGATTATATCAAATTTGCTTTCACATAGATTTTGAATACTACGGCATTTGCTTTCATATATAACTTGAAAGCATGAGCATTTTGTTGTTTGTTCACTATAGAAAGTACCTGTTTATTAATCTCATAACATTTCAGAATATATTTTATCTAACAGTACAGTATGTTGTATTGTGTGCTACTTGAATATCATGAAAGATTATCATATATGGCAAAATAAAGTGCTTTATTGACAGAACTTCATCCACTCTATCTCCTCTGAATTAAGTCTGGTACTTCTTTCCATGTCATTGCCCAAACTAATAAATGCTGTGCTCTTACTCATTTTGGGAGGGTTAGAGTACCATTTAGGAAGAGAAATCTTCAGTAATTTGGTAAGAATTCAACAGGTAAAGTAAAGGAAAAGGGTATGAGGAGATGCCGTCTTGTTTATATGCATCAAATCCAAAAGCACAGACAGACAAACTGTTTGAACCCTTTGTATTTGTGTGTAACTTAAACACTCGAACATGTAGATGTGTTTACATTTAAAAGGTATGTGTTTATTAATCACTTTTGATATTTCTGGACATATATTACATTGCAGTATTCTGTTGTGTGTGTTACTTGAATATTTTGAAAATTATCATCATATGGCAGATTAATGCACTTTATTGACAGGGCTTTACCCCCTTGTATCACATTAGCACATCCAGTTTAACATTGATAGTTTTTTCATGACATTGGCAAGACTAACAGTTGCTGTGCTTGCTCATTTTTGGTACTGGGCTGAATGCTGAACAGGTGGAGAAATATGGGTAAGGAGATGCCATCTTGTTTGTTTGTATTTAATCTGCATGCATGGACAGATAAACTATGTGAACCCTACAGAATTTGTTTTCATTTGTATGTTAAAGACCCAGGCATCTTGATGTTTACAACGGAAAATACATGTTTAATAATCTCTCGATATTCCTGGACATTTTCACTTGTACATGACAGTATTCTGTTTTGTGTTTTACTTGAAGACATTGATTATCATACGGCAAAATAGATGCTCTATTGAGGGGAATTCATCCTCTCTCGCTTCGCATTAGCTTATCCAATTTTATGTTAAAACGATACATTTTCCATATGCGGTAAAACTAACAGATACTGGGCTCTTGTTCAGTTTAGGAGGATCATAATACGGTTTTAAGTAAGAAATCTGCAATTCTTAGCTAAAAGCTCAGATGACAGAAGAAAAGCTTGTATGCAGTAAATGTGGAAACATAGACAGATGTCTATGAAAACCCTACAGTATTTGCATCTATATAGTACAGATGCATGTCCAGAATTTGGTTAAGGGAGAGGGGGAATGATAACTCAGTGAAGAAAAGAACCACTTTGATCGTAGAGAGATTATTGGTTCATGAATTACTTGGAAGTATGATTCAACTGCAGTACTAATAATAGTCAAATTTTCATAAAATTGGATGCAGATGTTGTACAGAAGTATGCTTATTATGAGACCAGCAGCTAGTTTTAAATAAAAATATATTTATAATATTTCATAACATAAAAAAAGTGATAGCAATATACACAATGGATATGCTTATCCAGGAAGAGAAAGGTTTGTCATTATAAACTTTAAATTGTTTATGGAAGGTTGTGCAACTGAAAAGGTTACTAGTTCATGAAACAAGTAAGTATACTAAAATACAAATATTTTTTCATCTTTTTCAGGGATTGAAAGGATTGAAATATTTGTGAGGGTACATTAATCAGTTTTAGTTCAGTTCAGCATCTGGCATGTGTCACAAGTACATATAAATATACTAAAGGGGCTCACTAAAGCCTAAGGAAGTTAGGATATTCCTTCAACACAACATCAATATTATATACATAATGTCTGGCCAGTATGAGGAATGTCATTGTATCTCCGTCATGGGGTCATGGAGTGGTGGTCTAGCAGGCATCAGGGAAGCATTGTGTGGGGACATCCTTGAAAGCAGTGGACAAGGGTGCGGGTGTTGGGTCTTTTGCATAATGAGAATCGCTTTGCTCGGAGGAGGTGGGGATGCCAATCTCCCAAGCAAAGTCATACCTGATGATGATACGGGCAGCAATCACATCCCTTTTCCATGACTCTTTCCCATAGACATGCGAGAGGTCAGGAGTTTACAGAGGGTATCGTACCAGATGGGTGGGGAGTCCAGGGGGATGGCTGCTTCTCGAGCTTCTCTCTGTTTGCGGCGAAATTGGGTCCTGAGTTGTAGAAGTATTCAAGGAACATTGTAGTTAGGTGTAACCTTGTTACCACCAGTCTTGGCAAGGCCATCTGCCGCCTCATTCCCCGAGACACCGACATGACTAGATATCCACAGCATCATTATTATTGTATTTGTATAAGTTGCATAGTTAAGGGGGCAACTGACCCTGTACCCCAGGAGGCAAGTGAGACACACACACACACACACACACATGTTCCTGGTACATTATGAAGTTCACTGGGTTACTTGAGTAAATTACATATTATTATCAAATGGCAAAATTAAGCACTTTATTGACAGTACCTCATCCATCAACTGTCACATTTCCATATCCATTCTTATGATAAGACAGATAGTTTTTCCTTATAACTGGCAAAACAAATGAATGGTGAGCACTTGCTAATTTTAGGAAATTCAAAAAAATTTTAAAGGAAACCTTTTAATGCTTTGCCAAAAAGTTAACAAGTGTAGGAAAAGCCTGTGAAGAATGGCATAATATTTTGTTTTTATTGATCCAGGTGCATGGACAGACAAACTATGCAAACCCCATAGCATTTGCATTCATGTATAAGTTAAAGATTGCTTATTAATATCAACATTTCTGTGTATATTTTCTTACATACAGTATTGTCTGCAGTTCTCTGTATTAATAACAGGTTAAAGGTAGTTTTAGTCTTATGGCAAAATAGTGCTCTATTGACAGGACTTCATTCACCGTCATATCACATTAGCACATCCAGTTTTCCATTGTTAGTTTTTCATGTCTTTGGCGAAACTAACAGATGCACGCTTGGTCATTTTGAGAGGGTCAGAGTAAAGGCTTAAATGAGAAAACTTCAGTCTTAAGCTAAAAACTCAACAGGTGGAGGAAAAGCATATGAAGAGGGGGCTTTCTTGCTTGTTTACATTAAATCCTGATACATGGACTGACAAACTATATGAATCCAACATTTCCCCTCCTATGTTAGTTTATGAAAGAAAGCGCATGTTTATTGATTCTTACTATTTCTAGACATATTTTATCACATAGTGTTGTATGCTATTTTGTGATACTTGAGTACATTAAAGATATTAATTTTATGGCAGTATTAAGTGCTTCATGGACAGGACTTCATCTTTTCTCATATTACATTAACATGATCAGTTTTACATTACAACATAGTTTTTCCATGTCACTGGCAAACCCAAAAGATAATAGGCTCTTGCTTATTTTGGGATGGTTAAGATACAGTTTTAAAAAATAATAATATTTAATACTTGGATGAAAACTTAAAAGGTGAAGGAAAAGTATGTGAGGAGATGCCATCTTGTTTGTTTATATTAACTCTAAATGCAAAGAGACAAATGCTGAGTGAATGCTTCAGGGTTTGCACTCATAATTTAAAAAGTTAAACATTTTAATATGTGTTTACAACAAGATAATTCTAATGAACTTATGGGTAAGAAAAATGGATTGGGGAAGAGTATAGAATGTGCTCCAAATGGTATTGTATTAAAATAGGTCTGGAGACGGTGGAGGCCTCAAAAAATTTCATGACGTATTCTATAGTAAGCTGCAACCCAATTTTTTTTTTTCTCTCTCTCTTTGGAAAAAAATATAGAGCTTATGGTTGAGTAAATATGTTATTTTGATAAGTTTAAGATGAATATGCAAATCTTTGCTAAGAAATGGGTGATGATCAGAGTTACAACTTTTCACATCTTCAGCTGGTTCATGGTTATTTTGTTAACAAAAAATGATAGAAAAATATTTATTTTCCTTTCACTTATCATATTCAAAATAGATAATACTTTGAATTTTGAATCTAAAGAAGTTTGAGTGGAGCTTGCCAATTGCTCCATCAACACAACATTAATGTCAATTGTAGGTGTCATTAAATATCATTCTTATTCCTTTGGAAAAAAAGTGACCCCAGTAAGGGAAGTTTTGTCAAGTAATAGAAAACGAAGGTCTTGAGCTGGAAAATTGTGTTGAATAATGATGCTTGCATACACTTAAGTGTGGAGTGCATCTCTCTATAGCTGAAAGGCTGCCTTAAATGTTCATTTGGGACCAGAGTGCTGCACACGTATGAAATGTATGCTAATGTTTCCCTCCTGGAATGGCCATGAGTCTTACTTAAATAACGTCACCATTGTGAATAATTCACCCTCAGAAATTTCACAGCTGTCAATTACTCCATAATCACTATGTATAAGGACACTCAACGGAGTTTATAGCCATGAGAATGATCCCATTGCATTTGGCTTCAAACCTAAAGACAGTGACATAGGAAGAAATAAAATAGTTTTGATGGAAAGCAGTGATGCATATGAATATTATAATGTTCTACTTGGACCAAATGATGAGTTACATAGCAGAAATAAGCTCAAAACTGAGCCAACCGACGGTGGGCCTTCGCGCCATACCATAACGTCAGTGGACCCTCTCGCCAGTACCGTACCGACGGCGGTCCCTCATTACAACACCTTGTAAAGCCGACCCGGCCTGTACATAATAGAGACACATGCTGCCGAGGGAAGGTATAGTTACAACCTATTTATGGATGGATAAATACCCTTAATGACTATGCATGATAATTACCCACGGATTAAATTGTCCCACGCAAGTCGGCGAGTTGCAAAAACCCAACAATTAAGGTGCACGTCCATCAGGTCTAGTAATGATTACCGTGGGGACGGGAAAGGGGGTGGGGGTCTCAACCCTGCAGAGACTGCCTGGCATACCACACTTGCTGTAGCATTACAGATTTACCTGAACGATGTAAATATCCCTAGAGTTGCGATAGTCCCAGCCCTGCTGGGGTTGCAACGCTACTGCCATCTATGATAACTGCATGAGAGCTGTCAGGGGTAATCCACTCTGATCCAGCTTAGATCTCCAGTCCACCTCCCCCTCCCCCCTTCCTTACCCAGGCTCCACTCCTGTTATGGTCGTCCACACTACACTCCCTCTCCCAACCCCGTCCACGCCATCTTGCACGTCCCAAAAGCTCGGTGGAGGTGCGCCTGTATCATCCCTCGCGTCCCATGCAAGAATTCGTCGTGACTGCTTAAAGGGACGGTAGCGTCACCCTCCACGTCCTCGACGAACGAATGGAGGTGACGTATATAGTGGGTCGTATGGCTTTTGGGGCACGCTAATGTCATCCCCTGCTGGGGATTGAATAAGCCGTGTGCTGGGGGACAAGAAAGCCATGTGTCGGGTAAGTCTTGTGGTGGGGGACAGGAAGGCCGTCTGCTGAGGGCCTCACTGATAATCCCGAGACCTAATTGCATTTTTGATTATCTTAATTACCTTCACGTCAAATCTGATTATATTTACAAAGATCAAGATGATAATTACATGCAGATAAACGGTGGGGTCGAGAATAGATCAGTGGCGCTTGGCTGTTGTTGTTGGATTCAAATATATTCAAATTACTGGTGACGAAAGTTCCATGAGTTATCGAGATGACTATGTGTTGTTCCCCCCTGAGTAACAAGAGGCAATTAGAACTCCTTCCATCTTCCCAATGAACAGAGGAATAAATATGATTTTGTTGGGCAGCAGAGCGTGGGATGCACGTAACTGAATTAACCAAAATATATTTTCCAAAAACTTTGGTCAGTCCTGTGTGTTTTTAACCCCTCGTGCACGGCCCTAGGTTACATGGGAAAGAACGGATAACAGGTGACATAATGGTCCATGAGGTTCCATACTCCATACCTGTTCGCCTTTTCCCGCGTTAGCGAGGTAGCGTTAAGAACAGAGGACCGAGCCTTAGAGGGAAAATCCTCACTTGGCCC
>JAYMFT010295734.1:0-10307 GCA_038088735.1 Panulirus argus | reverse complement strand
ATAGGGGTGAGGGAGAGAGAGAGAGAGAGAGAGAGAGAGCAAGTCATCCACGTTGTCGATGGATTTTTCACGAAATGCCCCCAATGAAACGGATAATGAAATCGTTCCTTTTGAAGAACAGTCGGGGTTTTAAAGGGGAACAGAGCCGCCTGCCTCATTTTGCCTCGGGAGGGGCGGGCACACCGCTGGTGAATAATGCCCGAGGACACACTCGCAGACGAGAACCCATCTGCTAACCGTCTGGAGTCTGAGTCCAAGAGACGTAGCTTCGAGGAGGAGGGAGGAGGAGGGAGGGAGGGAAGCGCCCCCGACTTAACTCCCTCGCTTCTGGTGGGATGTGCGACACCGTCTGAGGCTTCGATGCATGACGCCTGCCGCTGGGGATGTCTGCACCCTCCCTCCCTCCCTCCCTCCATCATTCCCTCCCTCCCTCGCTCGCCCGCCGCCCCGCCGCGCCTCCACCTCCTCCTCCTCCTCATGACGTTAATTAACAACCCAAGACTGACATTTGCATCAGCGTCGGACCTCCTGCCGCCACTTGCGGGCGGCTGCGGCAAGGCCCGGCTGGAATCATCGTCGTTCCCGCGAAAGTAGGTCAAGCGACCAACCTCGCTGGGGGGTGGGTGGGGGGTGGTATTGGTCACGGGTAGACGTCGTTGGGTAATTGACAACTGGGGGTGGGGCAGAAGGGGGGGGGGACGACGACACGACGCTCTGCTAGCTAGCCAGTTGTCGTAGGGGTCCGACGACGACGACGACGACCTGGTGTAAAACCTGGCCTGCTAGCTAGAGACGCGGAGAGGCTTCCTCTTGCCCTCCCTAGGTCATATGACGGTGTGGTGTGTGTGTGTGTGTGTGTGTGTGTTGCTTAAGATTTGGGTAGCCGAGGAGTACTGGACCTGTGTTGAAGGAGACGACGGATCGTAAAGCAAAATTCAGCTCGTGGATTTGCCAGGGGAAAGGAAATGGTTCGTTTAGAGTACCTCGGAGAGGGCGAAACGTTATGGTAAATACTTGAAAAAACGGGAAAAGAATTTATTTTGGGGTTACGCTTTTGAGTTGGTTGGTTGGTTGGTTGGTTGGTTCCTTCCTTCTTTCCTTCCTTCTTTCCTTCCTTCCTTCCTTCCTTCCTTCCTTCCTTCGCCTTGAGAGCGAGTGGCCGCGCGTAGCGACGACAGACGCCAACGGGACGGGACGGGAGGTTCGAGTGGGTACTCCTAGATTGCATGGCGGTCGGCGAGGGGAGGAGGGGGGGAAACCTGAGACCCCTCCGTTGCGGAAGGGAGCGAGGGAGTGAGTGTGGGAGGGGGGTGACGGAGGGAGGGGGGGAGGGAACCCAAGTCATACACTGGGCACAAGACGGAAATGAAACTTCATAACATGAGACGCCGGGGCGCTCGACAGATCGAGTAGAGAGGGGGCGAGGGGCCAGGAAGGGTGGTTGATATTACGAAAAGACCCAATCAAGAACTTAAATATCTAAGATGGGTCGGGGGGAGACTCACTCACTCACTCTCTCTCTCACTCACTCACTCAGGACGAGAGAGAGAGAGAGAGAGAGAGAGACTCCTCACGTTTCAAAAGCCACTTGACCCCTTCCTCCCCCTTCCCCCCTCCCCCTTCCCCGACTGAAAATATTGCTGAGATCACCACACACAGGCCTAGGTAAACATACCCCCACGGGTCATGTACTGTGGGCGCGCCGATTTCGTGCGAATTCCCCGCAGTCACCGTGGGAGACTTGACAGTTGTAAACATGCTGTGTTGCGCTTATTGGAACTCAAGTGCGAGAGATGCAACACAAGTTTTGCTGCGAGGGATACGTTCTACCCCTGGGCGAACGTTTTACTTCGGATGAGGGGAATTACTTTTCATTATTAACAACGGGTGCAGGATTGTTAACACACGGAATGATTTAACCCGCAAGAGATGTTGTGAAAATAACATCGTAAAAACGTTTAAGGAAAAAAAGGTTCAGACAAATGTTTATTAACCATCTAGTTTCAAGTCCACGACTGATGCTACTTGCTCCTTCGTATGTATTAGGTGTCCAGGTATTTCTCGTCTGTGTGTGTGTGTATCTGATCTCGTCCACGATCACGAAACGCCCCACTGGTCTGTTGGTGTTTGCATTTTCTCTGGCGTTGGTTTCTATAGCGCTCACGCGGGAAAATACGGGAAGGCCTGGTCCCTGACGTGCATGCAAAGACGGTCGGGCGCCTGTGCCCGCCTGCCTTCCTCCCTTGACTGCCAGAAGTGGGTGCAGTGCCCACGTTTATTTCGCACGTATAGAGATTTGTGCTGGAAATTTTTGTGGGAAATCGTACGACAACACCATGGGAACAGTCGTGGGCTTCAAGAAAGAAAGAAAAGTGAAGAAGGAAAGAAAAAGAAGAAGAAGAAGGAGGAGGAGGAGGAGGAGAAGAAGAAGAAGAAGAAGAAGAAGAAGAAGAAGAAGAAGAAGACCTTCCTCCAATACGAGCATACATCACGTAATGGGTACAGACAGACCTGCAGCATCGAACAGCTTAACTGGTATAGACCAGAACCTCTCAATAAGGAATCTTGGCCATAGTCCGAGCTCCTGAGGGGTGGAAGAAGAAGACTTGGCCCTCCCAAAACCATCGTCAGGTAAGGTGGTAGCATCCCATCCACCATAATAGGATCCACACACACACACACACACACACACTCCACCCTCCCCTCACTCCACCAGCTTGACATACCCTCCCTCACTCCAACGACCAGACACTTCCCCCCCCCCCAACCTCTCCCTCCACCTCAGCCCCACATCATCATCAACTGCCCCTCCAGCCGACAATAAACCACTGCAACGAGGTCCATAACTCGACACATTAGCGCGCCTTAACCATTCATAACACAGGAGGTAACGACAGACGTTGTTGGAGGAAGGGGAGGTCCTCTTCCTGTTCCTTCTGTCCCCACCACTATCTCACAGCCACCTGGCTGGCTGGCCGCACATTCCCCGTTACCACCACCTTAAACCACAGTCACTCGGACCATCATTGCCCGGTTCATGGAGACGAACTGGCCCTATATGGTCTCCTTGGAGGAGGTGATTAGTGGTTAATGTTGTGACAAACAACTCCCACCGACCGAAAATTAACCGCAAGTTATAAACTCGGGTGGGGCCCCTGCCGTTCCTGGTCTTCCCCTAAATATGACCCGCATACTGGGAGACACAGTCCTGCTTAACCAAAGACCATGATGGGGTTTCAGCGGCTCATGCCACTGACCAGAGACCACGGTGGGCGGGGGGGGGGGGATTTCAAAGGCTCATGTCATTGACCAGAGACCATGGTGGGGTTTCAAAGGCTTATGTCACTGACTAGAGACCATGGTGGAGGTTTCAACGGCTCACGTCATTGACCAGAGACCATGGTGGGGTTTCAAAGGCTCATGTCACTGACCAGAGACCATGGCGGAGGTTTCAACGGCTCACGTCATTGACCAGAGACCATGGTGGAGGTTTCAACTGCTCATGTCACTGACTAGAGACCATGATGGTGTTTCCAACAGCTTATAGCACTGACCATGGACCATGATGGGGCTTCAGAGCCCAATATCATAGACCAAAGACCATGATTAGGTGGGCGGGGACGGGGGACGGGACTGAAAGGGAAGGATTTCATCTACTCATAACGTTTATGCAATGCACTTCGAGTCGTCTAAGTAAAGACCCACTTCGAGTCGTCTAAGTAAAGACCCATGACTATTCAAGGCTGTGCCTGCCGACCGAAAGAACCACTGCGAACCAACTGGTGGCACAGTGATGCACTCGCGAACCGTGGTGGCCGAGGCTGCCAAGGCGTCAGGTACAGGCGGAAGTCCCTGAAATATTTCTGAGGAAACAGAGAGAGAGCGAATGATATGGAAACGAACAGGGTCCGACAAGACACTCGTGTGAAGCGATACCGAAAGGGAGGGAGTTGACGACACTTAACACACTGGTACACCCTCACTACACACACACACACACACACACCAGGGGGTGTTAGTTTATACCCTCCACGACTCCAGAGGTGAGGAGTTTATGTCTTCACACTTCAGAGTCGTGGTTCGAGCCCCGGCATCAGCACGGCGCTCCACTCGATCGGCAAACATGTAAACCACCGTGTGCATACCTGAAAGGTGGTTTACAGCCCCGGTCTTTACTGGAAGTAAAAGAAAACGGAAAAAAAAAAAGGTCACCGTTTGACAGTGATACCGTAGTGGCGAGGGATCAACCATATCCCGTGTGTCATGTCGACTCTAGCGTCAATGCCGGCGGCTCATGTCCACAAGCAGACGGGTCGGTCGTAAAAAATAAGTGTCCTGTCTTCTTGTTGCTGGTGATGACATTCCACACGCAACTCTTGCAGACGATCCTCGTTATGGACGTTCCTCCTCCCTGCAACACTACAGTCCTAAATCTTCCTCCCTGCAACTTTAAAGTCCCGAGCCTTCCTCAGTGCAACACTACAGCCCTGAGCCTTTTACCCTGCAACACTCTAATAAATACATCTCAACATCCAACATCATCATCTGTCGATGCAATAACTTAATCATGTCCTCACACTACACTAAACACACATTTCAATCGTATTTCCTCGACAGACTCTGCCAACACCCGCTAACGAAAAAATACCACATGCGCTTTGAGTTCCATTCGCCGAGGAAGGTCATGGCGGGAGAGGTCACTGTGGGAGGGAAGGTCACTGGGAAAGAAGGTCACTTAGGAACAGAAGGTCAATATTGGAGGGCATGCGAGCTACGAGCTGTAGCACACGACCCATGGACTACACCTGTCCCAGCGGTCGAGGAGGTACTACTAAGTCCAGTCAGGTTCCAGACTAACCCAGCCAGACTCCAGACTATCCACCCAGGCTCCAGACTAACCCAGTCAGACTCCAGACTAATCCAGTCAGGTTCCAGACTCGCGCAGCCAGAACTCAGACTAACCCAGCCAGACTCCAGACTAACTTAGCCGGACTCCAGACGAACCCAGCTAGACTCCAGACTCACCCAGTCAGGCTTTAGACTAACCCAGCCAGGCTCCAGACTAATCCAGCCAGACCCCAGACTAACCCAGCCAAACCCCAGACCAATCTAGGCAGGTTCCGGACGAACCCGCAGTTTTCTTTGTCCCGTAATACTCACGAAAACGTTATCAAATCCGTCGGCAACTTTCCGCCAACCGTTCGTTACAAGACGAGCGAGCCAGACCCCGCTTGCTGGATGGCCATCCTTTCGTTGCCAGGCACTGGAATAAGGTGCATCTAATTACTCCATGTCCAAGCTGCTCTCCAGCTCAGCTTTAATCCTTTAAAGCTGAAGACCTCTACGCATTTCCAAAACCCCCAATCTGCAGGGACTTGACCTGAGTACCACTCGAGTCAAGTCTCCATCTATCATTCCAGTATTCTGTCTTTTTCTTCGCGGCCCCTGGAGCTTTATGAACGTCCTCCATCAATTAGGAAAGTCTTCCGCCCTCGACCCCTCGCTCCCTGCCTCCCCCAAGCATCCAGCTCGCAACTCATGTTGGCCTTGACTATGAATGACTTTCCCGATGGGATGAATTCCTCGTCTCTGCCCCGCGGGAGTCTCTCTCTCTGTCTTTCTGTCTCTCTCTCTCTCTCCCTCTCTCTCTCTCTCTCTGAACCTTCAATGGACTGTGTGATTCTGGGGCTGGCTGACTGCAGTTCTCTTATTCTTTTTTTCGATAGCTGGCCCGGCGTTTTCTACTTTGTGAGACGAGGGAATATGTTGGTTTACTTTTAAACATTCCTGGCTTGGCGCTGGAGTCCAAACCTTTCCTCTCTAAAATGTTTAGTGCCTGCGGTAGCGCACTTTTATGCTTTTCATTTACGAATACTAACCAAGAAGAACTGAGCCCAAAAATGGAGTATCCATTTTTTCCGGGTGTGGATGTAATAGAATACACTTCCAGGAATCGGATTCTGGAATGGATTGTGTACACTTCAAGGTGGCAAGTCCAGGAATGATGAGCGTAGTTCCAAGAGAGAGGTATTGGAGAAGAGTACATACGTTTCCAAGAGTTAAGTTGTGGAGAAGAGTCTTACAGCTCTTGGAGTTATCTTTTGGAATGAAGTTGCGGTTCAGGGTCAGGTCATGGAATGTACCCAGTTCCAGGAATAAGACCCTGGACTGGATCGGGCAGTTCCTGGATTCAGGTCCTGATATGCAGTATGCAGTTCCAGGAATAAAGTCCTAGAGTGGCACATGCAATTCTACGAATCAAGTCCTGGAAATGGGTCGATACGTTTCCAAGTGTCAGCTCGTGCAATAGGGTATATAGCTCAAGGGGTCAGGTCCTACGACAGGATGAGTATTTCCTGGCGTGCAGGTCCCGGAGTGGAGTCACCAATTCTTCGTTTCATGTCCACGAGTAGACCATGCAGTTCCTAAGGACAGCTCCTGTAGTGCAGCACACACATCCTGGAGTCATGTCCTGAAGAATGCCCTTCCTGGAACCAGGAACCAGGATCTCCATTGGGTCATACAGTTCCAAGAATCAGGTCCTAGACTAGAGTATGCAGTTCCTGAGGACAGGTTCTAAAGTGAGGCAAATGGTTCTATGAGACAGGTCCTAAAGTGCAATATGCAGTTCCAGGGAAGGTCATAAAGTGGAATATGCAGTTCCAGAAAGGTCCTAAAGTGGAATATACAGTTCCATGAAGGTTCTGAATGTGAAGAGTACAGTTTCTGGAGTGAATAGATGAAAGAGAAGTGTACACAAGTAAAAGAAGTGTATACAGTATAGGTAATCAGACCTGAAATGGCGTCTACTCAGTTCCAGGGTCAAGAAAAAACACGACTTGTGCCGATGCATGTAACTGCTTTTGCAACAATGGGTGTTACAACCTGACCAACTCTCCAGATTTTCTGATTTAATTTTAGTGAAGTGAAAATATTAATGACTGGAAAAAACAATACACATATTCTTTCTTTTTACTTGATCGCCGTTTACCGCGTTAGAGAGGTAGCGATAGGAACAGGCGAAGAAAGGCCACATCCGCTCACATCCATTCTCTAACTGTCATGTGCACTGCACCGAAACCACAGCTCCCTATCCACATCCAAGCCCCGGAGACCTTCCCATGGTTTACCCCGGACGCTTCACATGCCTTTTGCATGTTCTGGCCCCGATTGCTCAAAATCTTTTTCCCTCCATCCTTCCTCCTCCAGTTTGGTCTCCCCGTTCTCCTTGTTCCCTCCACCTCTGACACATACATCCTTTTTGCAGCATTCTCTCCATATGTCCAAACCATTTCAACACACCCTTTTCAACTCTCTCAACCCCACACTATCTTTATTACCACACATCTCTCTTACAGTTTCTTTACTTACTCATTCAAACCATCTCATACCACATATTGTCCTTAGACATTTCATTTCCAATACAATAACAATAAATACAGCAACAATAAATACATTAACAACAACTATCATAATGGCTTCAGTAACTCAGGAACAGAGAAGAACAACACTCACACAGTAAAAGTAACGTAACAACAACCCCAGCACAGTACAACCACACAATCTCAGCACAAATACAACCACACAACCCCACCCCAAGGACAAGACAACCCCACCACAAGTACAGCCACATATTCACAACACAAGTACAACACAACCCCAGCACAAGTATAACCATACAACCCACCCACCCCCTCACAAGCACAACCACACGCACTCCACCACAAGCACCCCCAGTACAGCCCCCCCTGAGGCCAACAGAAGCAACAACTTCCACGCAACAATTTCGAGAACGAATCAACCTCCATTTCTCTCATTCTCTCTCTCTCTCTCTCTCTCTCTCTCTTTTCCTTTTTAACCTGGCATTACCCGGGTCAGTTAAGCTCTAAATAATCCCCCACTTACGCACGCACACGCCGCATGACGGAGGGCTCGCCGTCATGCGCTCCTCAAAGCCATAAATCTTGGGGGGGGGGGGGGGGCCGTCTGGCTCTCTCTCTCTCTCTCTCTCTCTCCCTCCGTGTGTGTCAGTCGGGGCAAAGCCGCTCCAGAGCTGTTGTTTTGTGGCCGAACGGTAAGTTATATCCAGCACGCGAGGCCTGGATTTGCTGGAATTTAACGTTCCTTCCTCCCCCCCCTCCCCTCCCACCCCCTCCCCCTCCCACCCCCTCCCTCCCCTCCCACCCCCTCCCTCCCCTCCCGAAGGGAACTCGCGAGGGGCCACAGTCATTGGCCGTTCCAGAGACCGGTGTCAGTTTCAAGACGAGTTCTTGTCTGGGAAAAATCATCCGACTTGTTTAATGTTCCAGGGGGGGTGGGGGGAATTTTTGCGCCCGCCACTTCTTCTTCACCGTTCCAGGAAGCTTGTGTGTCCGTTCAAGATAAAACTCGGCCTGGAAAACTAGTTAGTTATCCGACTGTTTAACGGACACAGCCCCACTTCACTGTTCCAGAGACTAGCGTCAGCTTCAACAAAACTCGGCCTGGAAAAGCGCCCGTCTGTCAGACCCAAGAGGCAAGCGTCAAGGTTTTTTTTTTTTCTTTTCTATTATTTTCTTTTTCAACCCTTCCGGTTCTTCGTTCCTGGACGCACCTGCTCTCTGGCTTCGCCTAGGATGGGGTCAACTTTCCTTCCAGTAACACAACGCTGGTGTGAGGGCTGAGGAGGCTGGCCTGGACGGTTCTGAGTACGCAACCCTGATGTCAAACATCCAAGTGTTCCAGGCATGTGCCAAACATCTCTGAACATCGGCCAACATCCATGCTTGGGCCTCCAAAACATCTATGGCGAACTCGCATCAAAACACCCCCCCCCCAGGATAGGGGTCTCTAGGACCTCTTTACCCCACCCCAGCAAGACAGTGGAAAACCACAGGCTAGTCCCCAGCACGTATCATCACCCCACCCCTCCCCCTGCAATTCTGGGGTGGGGGGAACACCACTCCCCTCCCTCCCCCTTCTCCCCCTGCAAGACGGGGGGAACACCACTTCCCTCCCTCCCCCCTTCTCCCCCTGCAAGACGGGGGAACACCACTCCCCTCCCTCCCTCCCTCCTCCTTTTCCCCCAGCAGACTGGCCGTCCCCAGCACGCCAGCCAACACACCAGGGGGTCGGGAACTGGCCTCGCTGGATCAAGTCATTCAAGCAACATGTAAGCCACAGACGAATGGCTGGGCCGTGACCTCTCCCTCTCCCTCTCCCTCTCTCCCTCCTCCCTCCTCCATCCTCCTCCTCCAGGCCTGGGTCATGATGACCCCCCCACCCCCTGGGAGGAGCTGAGGCTCACTTTACTGCCCGAAGTCTACACGCTCGCCAGTCCACTACACCTGGGAGTCTACACACACTCACACACACAGAGGTTTACGCGTCCTAAGAGTACAGATCTGCTAGTTTACCATCCGTCTCTTGAGTTTACCTTCTCCCCGCCCTCCCTCGCATGACGTAGTCTACGCACCCACGTATTAGAGGAATGTGTATACACGAGTCTACAAAGTGGAGTCTACTACATCTGAGAGCCTTAACGCCTCCATCTGGGAACCAGCGTGTCCTCGAGTCCTCTTGATGCCCGAGTGTACGTTAGAGAGAAAGAGAGAGAGAGAGAGAGAGAGAGAGAGAGAGAGAGAGAGAGAGAGAGAGACTGTCCCTGACGCAGACTCCACCCGCGTGTCGCCAACACACCACACCCTTAGGTGGGTGGGTGGACCGGGGGGGGGGGGGTCGTCTGTGCCCACCTTCCCAAAACGACCACGTAAAACTGCTCCCACGACTATGGTCCTGACTGCTGGGGTGTGGTGGTCGTCCACCTCCCCTCTCCACCACCAATACGACCACACCACAATCACTACCACCGTCACCACACGTCTGTTGTGGTAGAGAGAGAGAAGAACCAGACACACCACAGAACCAGAGACGTGTGTGTGAGGGTGGTTGTAATTCCTCACACCGTCCACCACGAGAACATAAACGCGACTCTGTACCACACTCCTGTCCTACCGCCGGACAAATTTCCAATTAAGCCAAAATACTGATCTCGCAAACGCGTAATTTTACGAAAATACGAAAATCCAAGCGAGACAGACGTATCCTCTTGCGTAAAATGATTTGCATATTCAACCTAACCTAACCTCCCAAGATTTTTTTATCCCAGGATACGAGATCTGACACGTACCTATATGCAAGCTTTTATGTCCTTCCTGGGGAAAATAAACTCACTAAGGCGTTGAAAGGCCCCCCTTCCCCCCCCCCCCCCCACACACACCCCATTCCACGGCCCCGCCAACCTGTAGCCATCTTGACTACCTGTTTAG
>JAYMFT010295723.1:0-10307 GCA_038088735.1 Panulirus argus | reverse complement strand
GCCTTAAAAAAAAAAAAAAAAAAAAAGACATAACCGACTTAACGGCCATAACCGTCATAACTGTCATAAACCGACTTAACGGCCATAACCGTCATAACGGCCATAACCGGCTTAACTGCCATATATAAAAAAAAGGAAAGAAAAAGGCCATAACCAACTTAACGGCCATAACCGTCATAACGACCATAACCGAGTTAACGGCCATAACGGCCATAATCGACTTAACGGCCATTATTCTTAAAAAGGACAACCGACTTAACGGCCAAAACCGTCATAAGGGCCATAACCGACATAACGACCATAATTTTCAAAACGGCCATAAACGACTTAACGGCCATAATCGTTATAACGGCCATAACCGTCATAACGGCCATAACCGTCATAACGGTCATAACCGACTTAACGGCCACAACCGTCATAACGGCCATAACCGACTTCACGGCCTAAATAAAAGAAAAATGTTATAACCGACTTAAAAGCCATAACCGTCATAACGGCTATAACCGACTTAACGGCCAAAATTTAAAAAAAGGTCATAACCTACTTAACGCCCATAACCGTCATAACGGCCATAACCGACTTAACGGCCAGAATTTAAAAAAAAAGACCATAACCGACAGAACGGCCATAAAAAAAAACATAGCTATCATAACCGACTTAACGGACATAAGCGTCATAACGGCCATAACCGTCATAACGGTCATAACCTACTTAACGGCCATAACCGTCATAACGTCGATAACCGACTTAACGGCCATAATTCTGAAAACGGCTATAACCGACTTAACGGCCATAATAGTCATAACGGTTATAACCGACTTAACGGCCAAAACTGTCATAACGGCCATAATCGACTTAACGACCATAATTTTCAAAACGGCTATAACCGTCATAACGGCCATAGCCGACTCAACGGCCATAATTAAAAAAAAAGGCCATAATTGACTTAACGACCATAAGCGTCATAACTGTTATAACCGACTTCACCGCCATAACCTTCATAACGGCCATAATTGATTTAACGGCCATAACCGTCATAACGGTCATAACCGACTTAACGGCCATAACCGTCATAACGGCCATAACCGACTTAACGGCCATAATTTTCAAAACAGCCATAACATTACCCAGCGCAGAATGTGTCGGACTTGGCCCTCCCGCTAACAGGCTAATCATAGGCCTTCGCTGGGAGCTCGGGGGAGGGGAGGACAAGCGGGTCGCCAGGTTTGTGGGGGAGGAGTGGCAGGGTTGGAGGGAGGGAGAGAAGGACGACTGTATAGGCAGATGAGAGTAGGAGGGAGGGGGATACGGTTAACTTGGGAGAGTGAAGAGGAGAGATAAGATAGGATTGGAATGACGCGATGCTTCTCTCGGCTGCGAGGAAGAGATGGAGTGGAGACCAGAGTGAAGGAGAGGAAGACCCGGAAACTAGAGTGATGGTAGAGAGGGATGGATGAGGGATTGGACTGATGGGACAGACGGAACGGAGGGTTTCAAAGATGGGGAGGGAAGGGATAGCGGTGAGGATATCGGGAAGGGGAAGAAACGGAGCTTGTGGAGGGTGTGGAGAAGGCATGGACTGCAGTATCCGTCACACTCCCTTCTTAAATCCTGGGAATGAGGCTGAGGACGGCCATCCCTTGTCATCACTGCCAGCCCACCAGCAGTGAAAAAGGTCTGCTTTTTTTTATCCGTGCCTAAGCCGACCTCCATTCTCGGGAGCACTGACAGGTTTATATATAATTGGGGCAGAACGAACCGCAGAATGAGTGAGAGAATTAGGAGATATGATTGTTTGCATCGAGGAGAGGGATGGAAGATGGCGGGTGTATAGAAAACGTTGTCAGTGTAAACATGAGCCGCCAGGCTGAGACGGGGTTGTCGAAATGCTCGTGTTCGCCAGCATCCCTCTTCGCCAGGATGCGTGCGACGCCCTGTCCCTGGCCCGTTGCGTTCATTGCTACGGATGTTGGCGAAACGGCTTAAACCGACTCGAGCGAACACATTCGGCCTTGCGCTGGATCGTGCATCGCAAAAGAAGGGTTCCCGAGAGCAGCTACAGAGCTGTGAGTGGATGGTTTTTGGCACTCGGGATGTTTACAAATAGTTAGACCCGTAGTCACTGTAGGCAGTTATTCAGGATGTTGTCAGTGCTTATAACTTTTATCTCGGGTTCAGTAAGAGGGGTCCCTAGTGTTCTGAGATCCACTGGGTGTGTCTACGCCTTGTCGAATCCTACAGCCTCACCAACCACACTCTTTGGTACACACAGTGTATCACATAACACATGATGTACGCCGGACTGTCATCTTTTTCTTTTTTTTTTTTTTTTGTCGTAATTCTCAAGGCGTGATGCAATTTTTACGTCCAGAGAGAGACACTAAGTCATTGTTTACGATCTGTTGGCCGAACTGCACACACACACACACTTCATGTACCACCAAGCATCGGTAATCATATCGTAAACCTGCGTCCCTGGCTTCGTTGGTAATGTGTACACACCTGCCGCACCAGCTGCTGTAATCATATGTACACTCGCGTACCTTGTTACCTCATTCATGCTGTCACGTCTGCTTCAACAAAAAGCGATAATTTACATTTTCTCTCTCTCTCTCTCTCTCTCTCTCTCTCTCTCTCTCTCTCTCGGGGTAAACATGCATGTCCTTGTTTTACGAGACCAGTAAATTATGATAAAGCCATCGGAATAAGCATGGCTTGGGCACGTAACCTGACCAGGAGCATCGACTGGAAAGTTAGAAGACTGGGAACGAGTGATTATCTATTTTTTTTTTTTTAAACTCCCGTAATGGGTATCTGCAGGGATGTACTGAACAGAGTTAAGATCGTTATTACCTGATGCGGTGTATGATGTAGTGAATGATTTCTTGGATTAAATGATTAGATGGATGAAGACAGATAAGCATTTTACACGTAAATATATATATATATGTACATTTACTTTCTTCATTTATTTAGCTTTAAGCATTTTGTCGTTTATCATATTTCTCTTCTGTTAGTCCACAAACGTTGCTTAGCTGTGGTAAACACATCCTAGCAGATGCTATATTCCCACAGGAGCCACACGGCGAATCTATGATTAAAAAGGGGTGAAGTCTTGCAAAGACTTTTCTTGCATTCTTCATGTACGTAGCTTCTAAAGGCAACGTCTGAGTAATCTAAGATGTAAGCCAGTCTCTCTCTGGGAAGGTGAGTGTGTTTTATGGACAACTTTTGTACGTGGTGGCGAACATCATCCTTAACCCTAGGATTTATCCCGGTGATTGCATGGTGTGGCTGATGTATAATTGGCAGATTAACCAGCCATCTTCGGATCAGACGCGGAACGCGCCACAAGGGGTGGTAAATGAGGAAAACCAGGGTCCCGTGGTGGTGGTGGTGGTGGTGGTACGGCGTTGGTCTGTGAGTGAGGGAAGAGGGAAGGGGAGAAGAGGAAGAGATAGGGAAGAACAGGAAGAGGAGGAGGAGATTGGGAAGAAGAGGGAGAGGAGGAGATAGGGAAAGGAGGAGATAGGGAGGAAGAGGGAGAGGAGGAGATAGGGAAGAGGAAGAGGAGGAGGAGGAGAGAGATGAGACTGCACTATCAGCGATCTCTCACTTCGATATGGGGTCGAGGAAGGTGATGAGAGGTTGAAGTGTAGCCTCGTTGAGAGATGATGATACTGTGGCTCCTGTGGTAAGAGCCTGATGGTCGAAGCATTATTCTGGTGGACTGCTATCATTCTGCTGTAGCTGGTAGAATGGCCTAATAGATCCTATAACTTTTACTTGCTGGTAGACCGGCTGTAGTAGAAGCGATTACCCACAAGCTGGTAGACAGGTCCAGTAGACGTCATTATACCCAAGAGCTGGTAGACCGGTCTGGGAGACATCGTTTCCCCACAAGCTGGTAGACTGGTTTGCTAGACATCCTCAGGAGAACTGGGAGAGAGGCCTTATAGTGTTGTCATGGCATAGGGTAAGGCAAGGCACTCCCTTACACCTCCGACAGCAGTGCCTCCTTGGCAGTGAGTTGACAGGGGCCTACCCTGAGGGAAAGTAGATAAGAGTCCGTCATTATATAGATGGGCACCAGTAGATGCGGAAGAAGATGCAACCGGGATGTAGTACATTAGGCCTAAATAAATGGAGTAGATGATAAAACAGTGTACGAGATGGATTTTGTGACAGGACAGTAGATGAAGATAGTATACAGCTCTTTACTACGGGGTAGATGGGTTGAAAGAAACTGGCGTTTCTTAGATGGTAGATGACACGCAGTTAACAGTTAAGGGTGCTTGATAGATGACCAGCGACGGTTCACGAGTTGAAGATGAAGTCATGGTTTCAGAAATGGATAGATGAGGACACGAACAGGCGTTACGAAGGATAGAGACGGGTCGTGGATAGTACATATTAGACTGTAATTAGATGTTAAGTTGGCAGGTGGAGCGGGAAATAAAGGAAGGCTGTAATGCCTGTGCTCTAGGACTGTAATATGACGCAACTCCTGCCCAAGGTGTTGTGGTGAATCGTGCCTCAAAATACAGGAGGAAAGTTGGGTATTCTGAAGGGGAATGTGACGTCTGGAGCGCCTAAGAGTGAAAGAGGCTCTGAATGTTTCATTGATGATCATATTCTGTGTCGGATGTGTTGGAAAGCATCTTTCTCGGTAGTGAAAAGGGTTTTTTTTTTAAACTCTCGAGGGAAAAGGTGCGACATTTCCTTCTTGTGAGCCACTCTTCAAAAGCACAAAAGCTTGCGGGTTTTCGACACTTGTGAGCAGCGGATGAATTAAGGGGAAGACGACGTGCCGGCCACCGTTCCCTAGGGCTGGCTGTTTAGTATGCACGTCGCTCACTACTACAATTTTTTTTCCCTTGAGAATCACTCGTGTCCGAGCTGACAGGAGGCCAGAGGGGGGGCGCGGCGGTACCAGTAAGAACCCCTCTTCCCATCCCCCTCCCCGCCCCCCCAACCCCTCAAGAACAGCCACCTGGCAGCCTGGGTCCGCAAAGACCTCCCCCCCTGCCGCCGCCACCACCACCACCTCCACCACTGCCAACCACCACCACCACCACCACAAGCAGCGTCCAAGAACTGTGGTGACGGAAGACAACCACACCCCTCACCCACCCACCCACCCACAGCACCGCCATCGGCTGAGGATAGCGTATCATTAAGACCAAAAGTACTTTTCTTATCCTGTCTCTACCACACGTAAGATTAGGACCCCCCTGATGAACCTCGTTGTGGACCATTAGGTCCTCCTGGTTATGCGTCCTTCCCACGTAATATCACAACCACAATCACAACGACCAGTACCACCAAACAGCCATCGCTCCAGCAAGAAACAAACCCACGGTCCAGCCCGCCACAGCGAAGACTCGGTTGGAATTCCGTCCCTAAAGTCTGAAATCCAAGGGACCCACTGTGATCCTCCCGGTACGAGCCGGCTCCCCGACTGACACTACAGACGCACCAAGACTCCCACACCCTCTCCCACAGGTAACAATCCCAGGGGCGCCGCCCCCCACCCCCGCCCCCTTCTTAAAAAGCCCTGCACCTGGAGCTCTTAAAGACTGTCTGAGGAAAGGAATCAAAAGACTGTGTTGGCAAAGGCATAATCATTGCCAAAGGAGGGAGGGAGAGACTGAGAGAGGGAGGGAGGGAGGGAGGGACTGTCAAGGCCTGTCATGTTGGGCCTCGGTGTTACCAGGCGTACGACGCCATGAAGGGTTAATTTAATTACAGATGCATCGTTGGGCTGGCGAGCCTGGCGTCTCAGCTTGTAAGCGTGATGGGCGGAAACCCTTAAAAACACAGCCATAAATCAGTGTGTTACGGGGTAGGGGTGGGAAGCGAGGGAGGGGAGGGGGCGGAGGGGGGATAGTTTGGACGAGGGTGTGAGGAGCTGGTGGTGGTGGGTGGGGGTGGGGAAGAGCTGAATAGAATAGGTGGAGGGAGAGGCGAGAGAGGCGCACGGATGGAATGGTCAGAGCAAGAGGAGGTAAAGAGTTCCCCGTATACAGGCATTAGGGTATTGTACACGTACGTGTTTTAAGTTTTCACTGCCGCCCTTTGGCCTCCGTGAGTCTGATCCATCAGGAGCGAGAGGGGCATAAAAAAAAAAGAACGGAGATAAAGAATTATTTTATTTTTAGACAAACTTTTCTGAAAGGAAAATGTATTGCTGGTATTTGGGAAAAGATATAATCTTTTTTATATGTTAGCCGTGATGACACGGGCAACTGACTGTCTTGGTCAATGCTATTTCGGTAACGCTGTTGAGGATACGACTGAAATTCAGTTTACTTTAATGTTAACACACTCGGAGGCACCATTCCCAGCGTTGTGTCACGCCGCCATCCACCCGGACTCGATCGTGCAGAGTTCACCATTCCCAGTGTGTAAAGTTAAGGGCGGGGCGCCCCTCGGCGCTGATGGGATCCCGGTGAAGTCACCATTTTCCCATCTTGGGGCCACTTGCAAGTCACAGCCCACTTGGTGTTTAGCAAGTAGTTATATCTTGTCCCTCCCCTCAGGTTCTATAAACTAGCGATCAGTCAGTAATAATTTACCGGTGTTGTACCCCCAAGGGGGGTGGTTTTTTTAATTCTGGCATTACACATCTCTCTTCTAAATTGCCTTGCTTGCTGTAGCAGTGCCGTCTCAACCATATATAATCGTCTGTTCGATTGGTCTCCTCGCCTTCCTGTGACAAGATGAACCCATATTTACGTGCCGTTCGCAGTGAAAATGCCCCGGTGTACTTTCGGCGAGAAGTTGTAATTTTCGACAGTATATCGTCAGAGGGCTATTCCCTCCGCCCTCAGGTACGGTACAGTTCTTAAGCGTCTGAGAAATACGCCTCTGCCCAAGCTACGCAAGACTTGGAACTTACTTACTTACGCCCTGTCGGCGGGAGTCGAACCACGTCGATAACTGCGTTGGCACACCCGTCCATACTCGGGTGTAAGATTTCCCCCCCAAGTTCTGATGTACACGCGTGAAGAAGCTTTCGTAGCCAGTTTTCGCATCTGATTATCTGTTTACCTCTGCTGTTCTCCTTCATAAAAGAAAGGTGTCACTAGTTGTCGTCCTGGTTGGTTGATAGAGAGGTAGGTAGGAGAGGCTTAGAGTGTGTGTATTAATAGAAATCTCTCTCTCACTCTCTCTCTCTCTTGAGGCTATAAAAGCCAGGATAAAGGCCAGTTACCCAGGTCTGTGTGACGTTCACTAAGACCTCAGTACAATGGCGTACAGGAGGATTCTCAATCACCGACTCGACACAGACAGCTGTTCGTTCCTTGCTAACTGCTGAGAACGCTGGAGAAACTGCTGATGCAGCCCGATTACCAGGCATTACCATAGTATACCAGGGCGTGCGTCGTCTGTCTCCTGACGCAGAAGGTTGTTTAAGGGATGACCCAGTGACCGACGGACTGTGACAGGGGTCAAGGCGAACTCCCCTTTCCACACTGCATTGCGACGACCAGTCTGTCCAGTCACACAGGTCGAGATGAGGGGGGTGGTCGTGATGTGCCAGGGCAGCCCCAGCTCTACCGACGAAGTGGAAGAAGGTGACACGGCCATTCCCATACCTCTACGTAGACCCAAGCCCACTGCCGTGCCTACACCCCCACGCCTATTACTGTGTCCACGCCTGCTGCTATTACCCCTACTACCACGCCTACTGTTACGGCCACGCCCACGCGTCGGACGTCCGCAGAAGGTGTTCTAACAAGCCAGCAAACGAGAGACAGACACACACACACCGGCGAACGAACGTCATTACTGGCGATAAGGCCTGAGGCTTCCGCCCTATACTTGTGATTACTCCAGTACTGAAATAACATACTTCCGGCCCCCTGCCGGTGATTACTGAAGCTTTAGACCGACTCAACTGCCACTCGCGACTGGTTATTAGCATCACTCGGGGTCGTTTCGCTAGTTAATGGCGTGACTGATGTCCTGTCTGCCGTGCGCACGGGAAGGTAGCGCCCTGCGGTGCAAAACAGGAGGGCTAGAAGCGTTGGCTGGCGGGAGTGTCGGACGGCTTGGGGCACTACCACCTGTGTGTGTGTGTGGTAGTAGGTGGTTGCGGTGATCAGGGATGCTGCTCAGGATGAGCTGTGGTGGCGTGTGTCTCAGTTTACGTTTACATTGTGATGAAAAACTGCTTAAGAATGAACGTAAAATATACTCCCTAAAGTATCATATTTCCTCGTGATAATCCTGGCGAGATGGTCTGCTGAAACACGCCCGGGACGTTCTCCACCAGACCCGATGGATAGATTAAATCATGTTAAGCCTGTGTTTCCCGTCCCAGTTATGAAAGGGAAAAAAAAGAGTAATGTTTTAAGTCCGTGTTGTACGTACGTCTTGGTACGTTACCCCATTCTGATATACAGCCAAACACGGCCCCGTGGATGTTTTCCTTCTTTTGCCTAGCAGCGTGGCACAAATCATCGCTGCTGCTCCTCCTCGGCATGGCACGGAGGGGGGGTTCGAGCAGGTCCTAGCATACACAGACAGGCTCATGTGTGTGTGTGTGTGTGTGTGTGGACGGCTACAATTTCCTGTACTTTATTCGGGCCATTCTGCACCGGGGACTGACTTCCCTAATCTCCATACTTAAAGAGTGTGCTGCCGAAGCCTTCCTCTTTTTCCTTTTATTGCTTGTTGGGTAAGGTGGTTGAGGAGCGCGGTCTAGGGAGGCGGCGTGTCCGGCATCATTTAAGAGTTCACTTCGATGCCTTAACTTTGCTTTGGTGAAGAGGAGGTGCGTGAGTTCTGACCGTGCATAAGAGCAGAAGGATAAATCACATCCTCTTTTTTATTAGTCTTAAAGTACCACAGAAGGGCTGTTGATGATGATGGGAGGGGCTCTGGTGGAGAGGGTGATTGTGTCATTGGTGTAGGGGGAGGGAGGGAGGGAGGCCATATGATGGTAGCAGGGGGGGGATGACAGTGGATGATGTTGGTGTTATTGATGCCGGTGATAATGACGGCGATGGGTTGACCCTGCAGTTGATGATGGTGGTGGTTGAGGGTGGTGGTGTCGGCTTCTGGTGATGGTGTCGATGGTGGTGATGCTCCTCCTCCTCCTCCTCTTGTTGTTGGTGGTGGTGACGATGGTGATGAAGATTTGGGTGATCAGTGGTCGATACTTGTGTGTGGATGACGTCCTTGGCGTCAGGTGGTCTGTCAACAACCGTCAATCCCAGTTGCTTGTCCCCTGGACATCCGTCCGTGGTGACATCACCTTCTTGTGATGTCCGTCCCCCGGCACTGGAGATAAGATAAGAACCTCCTCGCTCGCGTTGTCGGTTCAGCATGATTACCACTTCGAGCAGTTTTGATCTCGTGACACACACACACACACATGCACTTGTCAAGGAGTAAGTATACTTCAAAATCCTGGTACAATTATTGCATCGAATATGTCCCAGAACTTAATTCCATTGTTATATTTACGTTAATGATAACATTAACACACGTTGCTCTTGCTCATAACGTCTGAATTATGTGAAATGAGACTACTGTTTCTGCATTTAGCACTAATCCCAGTTATAGATGGTGCCATTCACTATGGGACACCTGTCTTCTCTCCGTCGTCCTCACTGCTCTAGGGTAGCGCCCCCTTCCATCTGACTCCCTCCCGGGTAGAAACGCCCCCTTCCATTTGGGCCAGGGAAGAGGCGCCCCCTTCCATCTGGGTCCTCCTGGTAGCAGCGCCCCCTTCCACCTGGGCGTGGGTAGCAACGCCTCCCACCACGTAGGCCCGGGTAGCGCCCCTTCCACCTGGTACCCGGGTAGCAACGCCCCTTTCCTCAGTACTCACGGGGGGATCGTCTCCTCCTCGCTGCTGGCATCTTGGGCGATCTCCCCGGTCCCGCGGAGCACCTCACAGGCCCCTCGCCTCCTTCATAAATCTCCGGGCATCGTGTACCGTCCGTGTCCTGTGTCATGAGAAGATAACTAACTGGCTGAGGAGGAGGGGAGAGAGGGGAGGGGGACAGGACTCCCTTCCTCCACCAGGCGGGTGACGTCTGCGGCCGGATATATGGCGTCGGAAACCTCCTCCCCCTCCTCCTCCTCCTCCTCCTCCTCCTCCTGCCCGCGGACCACCCGAAATGTTTTTTGGAAGCGATTCCATCTCGTCTCTTGGGAGGGGGCGGGGGGAACGAAGTAAGGACCACCTCACTCACTCGTGGTCTCGCTGGGAGGAACTGCTTTAAGGGGGGGGGGGCTGTCGTTAGGAGAGTGGGTGAATGACCTTTGACCGGTCCAGGGGCCTGCCTTTG
>JAYMFT010295712.1:0-10307 GCA_038088735.1 Panulirus argus | reverse complement strand
GAATACGTGGGAAGTATTCTTTCTCCCCCATCCCCAGGGATAATATATATATATATATATATATATATATATATATAGAGAGAGAGAGAGAGAGAGAGAGATTTGTACCCCATATACATAAAAGAATAAATAAAATTACATACCTAGACTACGTTATATTGTCTTCATCCATTGTCAGTGCCATCCCAACCCACAGGAAACATCATTGCCATCCCCCTGTCAGTGAGGTAGCTTGTTAATGGGAATATCTTGTTTAAAAAAAGAGGGCCATGCACAAGTATACAAATGTGAATAGGAAAGATGGTCAGCAGGCATTATTGGATTACATACTAATTGATAGGCATGCAAAGTAGGCAGTAGTTGTTAGGCAACCAACAACCAGGGAGGTACATTACCAGTACTACCTGCCTGGCGTAATGAGCCAGCGTTTCATTGTTGTCAGGTTGCACTCCTCTGAACCAGGTAGCTGTCTATTCTTTCTGCCTCACCCTCCTCTGGAATACTGGTATTCTGTCCACAAACATACAATCTTCCTCTGTCATACATAACACTTGACAACACTTAACTCACGCAGCTTATTCTTTGTAGCTCTTGATTTTCCTGCCATGAGCACTAGGCACTAGCCTTGCCCTTTGGCAAAGTGGTAGGAGTGGTAGATAGAAGTAGTAGGTATGAATATTTTGGCAGGAGCATTAAGTAGAAATGTTAGGTAGAAGTCAGTAGGAACATTAAGTAGGAGCCTCTGCAAACACTGCATTAGAGTTGCCCTTTGCCAGTGGCCTGTTAAGGATGAGGCACTACGGGTTAAGAAGTGGCACTGGAGTTCACTAGTTATGGAGATGATATTGCCGTGGCCACCCCCTTGAGGTAGTTTCAGTTGAAAAAGGCATCAACCACTTGAGGAAGTTTCAGTTGGAAAAGGCATTAGAGAAATAGATAGATAGATAGATAGCTGGATTGGTAGATAGCAAAAGAGAGGCTTCAGGATGTGAATATGCTTAGGGGGCAGCTAGTGGAATGTTTGATCATTGCCTTTTGGAGTAAAGCATGAAGATTTGTACAGGTTTTCAGAAAATAGAAAGTGTTATGGGTGAAAAGAGATTGGTGAAACTGGGCTTGGAAGAGACACTTATGTGAAGAAGTACCTGGAGTGATTGAGCATATAATGGCAAAAGATGATAGTAAATGAAATTAGGGGAATGGGCAAAGAATGGGAGGTATTTAGTAAATGAAGTTAGGGGAATGGGCAAAGAATGGGAGGTATTTAGGGAACCAGTACTGACATGTGAGAGAGATGCAAGTGACATGCATAAGGTGGGAGATGGGGAGGTTAGAAAGGGTAGTGAATGGTGAGATGAAGTTGTTAGAGAAATAGAAAAGAGAGGTATATGGAAGTTACTTACAGAGAAGGGTTGTAATTGATTGGGAGATGTATAAGAGAGAGTAGCTGGAGTTCAGGAGGAAGGTGCAGGCATTGAAAAAGAGGGCAGATATGACACTTATGTGAAGAAATACCAGGAGAGTTTGAGCATAGAATGGGAAAAGGTGAGAGTAAACAAAGCTAGAGAAGTGGATAAGGATTGAGAGGTATTTAGGGAACTTATGCTGACATGTAAGAGAGATGCCTGTGGCATACATAAGGTGAGAGGTGAGCAAGTTAGAAAGTATAGTGTGTAATGGGACAGTGAAATACGAAGTAAAATTGCTAGTGAAAGGAAAGAGACAGGTATATGGATGTTATTTACAAGGAAGGGTTGCTCTAGATTGGGAGATGTAAAAGAGAGAGTATTAGGTGTTCAGGAGGAAGGTGCAGGCATTGAAAAAGAGGGCAGATAAGACACTTTTGTGAAGAAGTACCATTTGAGTTTGAGGATAGAATGGGAAAAGGTGAGAGTAAATAAAGCTAGGGAAGTGGGTGAGTATTAAGAGGTATTTAGGGAACCAGTGCTGACATGTAAGAGAAATGCATGTGGCATGCATAAGGTGAGAGATGGGCAGATTAGAAAGTGTAGTGGGTAGTGGCATGATGAAATATGAAGTAAAGTTGCTAGTGAGAGAGAAAAGATAGGTATATGGATGTTACTTACAAGGAAGGGTTGCTAATGATTGGGAGATGTATAAGAGAAAGTAACAGGTGTTCAGGAGGAAGATGCAGACATTGAAATAGAGGGCAGATAAGACACTTATGTTTAGAAATACCAAGAGAGATTTAGTGCAGAGTGGCAAAAGTTGAGAGTAAATGAAGCCAGGGGAATGGGTGAGGAATGGGAACTATTTAGGGAACCAGTGCTGACATGTGAGAAAGATGCATGTGACATGCATATGGTGGGAGGTGGGCAAGTTAGAAAGGGTATTAAGTTGTGAGATGATGAAGTAAAGTTGCTAATTAAAGAGAAATGAGAGGTATAAGGAAGTTACTTACAGGGAAGGGTTGCATATGATTGGGAGATGTATAAGTGAGAGTAGCTGGAGTTCAGGAGGAAGGTGCAGGGGTTGAAAAAGAGGGCAGATAAGATTTAGGGTGAGCAAGTACCAGTAAACAGGGAGAAGAAGGTGTTTTGGAAGGATGTTAATAGTGCATTAAAAACAAGAGAACAAGTGAGTACATTTGTGAAGGGGACAAATGGGGAAGTAGTAACAGGTAGAGGTGAAGTGAGGAGATGGAGTGAGTATTTTGAAGGCCTGTTGAATGTAATTGATGACAAGGTAGCAGATGTAGGGTGTTTAGCTTGGGGTGGTATGTGAAGTTAGAGTCATGGAGAGTGGTTTGATGAAGAGAGAAAAGATTGTGAAAGCCGTGAATAAGATGAAATGTGGAAAGGTGACTAGAGTGGATGATATTACATGTGAAAGCTGTGCATATGATGAAATGTGGAAAAGTGGCTAGAGTAGATGATATTACACTTGAATTTCTTAAGAAAGGGGGTGACTGTGTTGTTGATTGGTTAGTTAGGATTTTCAGTGTTTGTATGAATTTTGGTGAAGTGCCTGATGATTAGCAGAATGCATATATAGTGCCATTGTATAAAGGCAAGGGGGTAAAAGGTGTGTTCACACTACAAAGGTATAAGTTTGTTGAGTGTACCTGGTTAAGTTGTATGGGAAAGTAATGATTAACAGGGTGAAGGCATTTACAAAGCATCAGATTGGGGAGGAACAATGTGGCTTAAAAATTGATAGAGGATATGTGGATCAGGTGTTTGCTCTAAAGAATGTTTCTGAGAAATACCTAGAGACAGAGAAGGATTTGTGTGTAATATTTATGGATTTGGAGAAATCATGTAATAGAGTTTTAGAGTTTATATAGATATCTGTCTTGTGAATGGTCTTAAAAGTACATGGTGTTGGAGGAAAGCTGCTAGAAGGAGTGAGAAGTTTTTATCAAGGGTGTAAGGCTTGTGTATAAGTAGGAAGAGGGGAGAGTGAGTGATTTCAGATGAAGGTTGGCCTGCAGCAGGGTTGTGTGATGTCACCATGGCTGTTTGATTTGTTTATGGATGGGCTGGTGAGGGAGGTAAATGCTAAAAGCTTGGAGAGAGGTGCAAGTATGCAGTCTGTAGAGTATAAGGGAACCTGGGAAGTGAGTCAGTTGTTTGCTGATGACACAGCACTGGTAGCAGATTCCATTGACAAATTGTAGAAATTGATGACTGAGTTTGGGAGAGTGTGCGAAAGGAGGAAGTTGAGAGTAATGTGAATAAAAACAAGGTTATTAGGTTTAAGATGGTAGAGGGACAGGTTAGTTGGAATATGAGTCTGAATGGAGAAAATTTGGAGGAAGTGTATTGTATTAGATATCTGGATGTGGACAAGGCAGCAGTTGGAACCATGGAAGCAGAAGGGAGTCAGTGGTTAGGTGAGGGGTTAAAAGACTTGGGAGCATTGAAGAATTTGTTGAAAGAGAGGTTGTTATCTGGGAGAGCAAAAGTGGGTATGTTTGAAGGTATAGTAGTCCCAGCAATGTTGTAATGGTGCGAAGCATGAGCTGTAGATGAGGATGTGGAGAGGAGGGTGGATATGTTGGAAAGGAATAATTGGAGGGCAATACGTGATGTGAGGTAGTTTAATCGAGTAAGTAATAAAAAGGTAAGAGAGAGGTGTGGTTATAAAAGGTGTTGAATGAGCTGAAAAGGGTATGCTGAAAAGGTTTGGACATTTTGGGAGAATGAGTGAGGAAGGGTTGGCAAAGAGGTTATTTGTTTCAGAAATGGAGGGGAAAAGGAGAAGGGAAAACTGAACTGGAGATGGAAGGATGGAGTGAAGACTATTGTGAGTGACTGAGGTCTGAACATGCAGGAGGGTGAAAGGTGTGCATCGTGTAGAGTAGATTTGAAGGATGTGATATATAGGAGTTGACATGCTGTCAGTGGACGAACCAGGGCATGTGAAGCAGCCTTGGGAAACCACGGAAAGGTCTGTGGGCCTAGTTGTGAGTAGTGGGCTGTGGTTTCAGCACATTGCATATGACAGCCATAGAATGGATATGAATGAATTTGGCCTTTTCTTCATTTGTTATAGGCGCTGCCTCACTAACGCGGGAAACAGTGATCAGTTATGAAAGAAAGAAAGAACTTCATAGGCAAATACATATTAACTTCTGAATGCTGAATTAAGTTTATGTTTTCAGCCTTCAAAATTTATGTTAAGTTTAGAAAAGCATACGTATGTGAATAGGAGAGATGGTCATCAGGTATTATTAGATTACATGTTAATTGATAGCCATGCTAAAGAGAGACTTTTGTATGTAAATTTGCTGAGAGGGGCAGCTGGTGGAATGTCTGATCACTGTTTAGTGGAGGTGAGGGTGAAGACTTGTAGAGGTTTTGGAAAAGAAGAGACAGTGTCAGGGAGAAGAGAGTAAGTGAGCTTAGAAGTGAGATTTGTGTGAAGAAATTCCAGGAGAGTTTGAGTGTAGAATGGCAAAACATTAGAGTAAATGAAGTGAGGGGAGTGGATGAGGAATGGGAGGTATTTAGGGAAGCAGTGATGGCATGTGCATGAGATACATGTGGCATGCAAAAGGTATGAGGTGGGCAAATTAGAAATGGTAATGAGTGGTGGGATGAAGAAATAAAGTTGCTAATGAAAGAGAAAACAGAGGTGTTTGAGCAGCACTTACAAGGAAGAAGTGCAAATGATTGGGAGATGTATAAAAGGAAGTGGCAGGAGGTCAAGAGGAAGGTTCAGGGGTTAAAAAAGAGGGCAAATGAAAGTTGGGGATAGATGATTTGGAAGGAGGTAAATAATGTGTGAAAGACAAGAGAGCTGATTGGAACATTAGTGGAGGCAGAAGAGGAAGTGATAAATGATTGTGATTGAGTGAGAAATTTGTGTTTTTAAGGATGGGTAATTATGTGTGGTGATATAGAGTGGCAGATGTAGGATGTTTTGGTTGGGATGGTATGCAAAGTGAGAAAGTCATGGAGAGTGGTTTGTTGAAGAGGCAAGAGGTAGTGAAAGCCTTGCGGAAGATGAAATGCGGCAAAGCAGCAAGAGTCGATGGTATTGCAGCTGGATTTATTAAGGGGGTGATTGTTTGTTGATTGGTTGGTATGGATATTCAGTGTATGTATGGATCTTAGTGAAGTGTCTGAGGATTAGCAGAATGCATATATAGTGCCATTGAATAAAGACAAAGGAGATAAAGGTGAGTGTTCAAACTAAAGGGGCATAAGTTTGTTAGGTATGCCCGGTAAATTGTATGGGAGAGTATTGATTGAGAGGATGAGGGTATGTACAGAAATCAGATTGGGGAGGAGCAGTGTGGTTCCAGAAGTGGTAGAGGATGTATGGATCAGTTGTTTGCTTTGAAGAATGTGATAGAGGTGCTGTATGGAAGGTCTTAAGAATATATGATGTGGGAGGTAAAATGCTAGAAGCAGTGAGAAGTTTTTATCAAGGATATAAGGCATGTGTATGAGTAGGAAGAGGGGAGAATGAATGGTATCCAGTAAAGGTTGGTCTGCAGAAGGGCAGTGTGATGTTTCCATGGTTGTTTAAGTTGGCTATGGATGAGGTGGTGAAGAAGGTAAATGCAAGAATCATGGGAAGAGTGCCAAGTATGCAGTCTGTTGGGGATGAGAGGGCATGGAAAGTGAGTCAGTTGTGTTCGCTGATGATATAGTAATGGTGGCTGATTCGAGTGGGAAATGGCAGAAGTTGGTGACTGAGTTTCAAAGAGTGTGTGAAAGGAGAAAGTCAAGAGTAAATGTGAATAAAAGCAAGATTATTAGGTTCAGGAGGGTTGAGGGACATGTCAGTTGGGAGGTAAGTTTGAATTGTGAAAAATTGGAGGAAGTGAAGTGTTTTAGATACCTGGAAGTGGACTTGGCAGCAAATAGAACCATAGAAGCTGAAGTGATTTGTATTGTCAGGGAAGGGACAAAGCTTCTGAGAACAATAAAGAATGTGTGGAAAGAGAGAACGTTATCTCAAGAGCAAAAATGGGTATGTTTGAAGGAATAGTAGTTCCAACAATATTATATAGTTGTGAGGCATGGTTTATAGATAGGGTTGTGTGGAGGAGGGTGGCTTTGTTGGAAATGAAATGTTTGAGAACAATATATGGTGTGAGGTGGTTTGATTGAATAAGTTCTGGAAGGGGAAGAGAGATGTGTGGAAATGAAAAGAATGTGGTTGAGAGAGCAAAAGAGGGCATGTTGAAATGGTTAGGACATATAGAGAGAATGGGTGAGGAAAGGTTGATAAAGAGGATGTATGTGTCAGAAGTAGAGGGAACAAGGAGAACTGAGAAACGAAAATAGAGATGGAAGGATGGAGTGAAAAAGATTTTGAGTGTTTGGGGCCTGAACATGCAGGAGGGTAAAAGCTGTGCATGGAAGAGAATGAATTGGAATGATGTGGTATACTGGGGTGAACATGCCATCAGTTGACTGAACCTGGACATGTGAAATGTCTGGGGTAAACCATGGAAAGGTCTGTGGGGCCTGTACGTGGATAGGGTCCTGTGGTTTTGGAGTATTACACTTGGCATCTCATTTATGGATGTGAGCGGATGTGGCCTTTCTTCATGTGTGTCCTGGCACTACCTCTCTGAAGCAGGGGATGGTGTTGCTCTTGTCCTGAAGGGCAAGGTGGCACCAGGAATGGATGAAGGTGAGTATGTATGGATATATACTTGTTTATATATGTGTGTGTATGTATGTATGTGTGTATATGTATATATGTATATGTACAGGTATGTGCATATATGTATATATAAGTGTATATGAATGGATATGTCTTTCTTTGTCAATTATCTGGTGCTACCTCTCTATTATGGGAAGCAGCAATCAAGTATGGGAAAAAAATGTATAGATGAATAAATATAACCATAGAGTTTAAAAGATGATCATATAAGAATGGTAGAAATCACTTCAGAAATATACTTTACTGTAACAATGTGTAGAAGTTTTGTAAACATTTCAGTACAGCGTGTTTAGAGGTATAGGAGCAGAGCTTGAATATTAAGTTGGTTGCCACTGCACGTATTTTATCGTTTACTTTACCTGTACCAAAAATGTCCTTAGATATTATTACATGTTTTTTCACATATGATAAATCTTTTATTGTTATAATGAGTGTGATTTTTTCATATTTTTTTCACAACAAAACTGAAAGTTTGTAAAAGTACTTGCCAGCACTGTTATACACACTGTTGTCAAGATCAGGCAGGCTCTTGCGATACTGTCTCCACTTTTGCTGGAAAGTCTTCTCTTCTTGGTCAACTTTCAATGTTGAAAGAGTCACATTCATAATATCATTCCTCACATAATCCAAGAAAACTCACAAAAATGTGCTCTCATGAGCTTTAGTTGGAATAAATTATCATACAATGCCACCTCAGCTACAACTAGGCTCAGCACACTGTCTTGAAATAGAGGCATGAAACTTAGAGTGTAAATAATCTTCTAGAGGAATCACTCAGCTCATGTAAATATCCATTTTATTATTTTAAGATACATTGTGTTAATGAATGTTACAGTGTCCCACCAAAAGTAGGTTGCCCTACCCATGTTTTGTGCCTCAGACTTAGTTTGGGTTTTAGGTAAGAGTTCAGACAGTCATTTCAGTCTTTCTGTGCCACTGTTTGATGTATGATCATTCATTTAGTGTGCAAATGCTTATTGATGAGCACTACAGCATTCTTCCAAAAGTTTGTTGTCTTTATGTACATTGCACACCACAGTGACAGTGGTTAAGTTTTCGGTCAAGTTCACTTCCCAGGTACTGTGTGATATACAGTCATGTACACACTGCATAAAAACCATCTTTACTCTAGTGAATGACAGGTCTCAGAATTATCAGATTTTTTCATCCTTATGTCATATTATGTCTCTCTGAAAGTGAAAAGATTGTTTCTTTTGCTGTATGTATGCTGTTACATATTGATGAACATTACCACCCCTCTAGAGGTAGGTCACCCTAACATACACATCACATCTCACTAACTTGGAGGAAAAGCGTGCTGTTGATTTGGGAGTCATAAATCAAAAGTCAAAGTCACTGTAGTTCTCTTAAGTTGATTTGAGGGATGTGTTTGTTTCTGTGTATTAATTCATTGTGGTGGATATTAATAACACCTTGCATGAGCAGTTTCCATTGGGATAGAAAATTCTTCTTGACTTTGAAATACTAAGGTCAGATATGAAGGTCAGTGACCAATGACAGACTTTCAAAAGATTTAGTTTCAGCATGTAACTTGAGTTTTGCAGGATGAATTTCATTACTTGGCATCTGTATTTCCTCACGCATGGAAGCTTTCTTTTGATTAATAAGATTAATAAATCATTTGAAGGTCAAGATCATCTGTTAAAGTACTTTGTTTCTGCAATGTAACTTCCTTTTTACAAGGTAGAATTCATCAGTTCTAGCCAAGTGTATTTCTCTGGGGTAATGCAGGACCCTATGGATTTTTAGGTTACTTCTACATGTACCTGCACCACTGTTTATACTGTCACCTCTGCCATCAACTCTTCCACCTGCTTTGTCACTTACACAACCACCACCCCAGCCACCATTTATGGCAACACCACTGTTGTTGTCCTTGCCACATCCTCTAGAACCACCTGTGCCACCTGCTTTGCACCACCTTTGCCATCACCACATATTCCACCATCTCTACCATCACCATTGCAGCCACCTTTGCCAACCTGTTTGCCACTACTGCCACGCTAACAATCACTTATACCATCATCTCTGGTGTCCTCTCTGGTACCTCATTTACCACCGCTACTACAGCTACAGTAAATTGTGCCACCCTGACCACCACCACTGGCACCCACTTTACCATCACCTTAACAATTATCTGTCCCCACCTCTGTCAGTCCCTGTGCTACTTTAACAGTTACCTATGCCGACACTACCACTACCTTACTATTAGTGGAAAATTTTCAAATAGTACCTTGACTTTTTTATTCCAAGTCATATGTACTTAGAAGTTACATGTTGAATATGGCTCCTGCAGTTGTCCCACAGATTGTAATAAATCTTATTTGCAGAATTAACCTTGGTAATTTTATCCATTTGTGATTAATGGTGATTTTATTGAAAGTTAAAGAGAAATTATTTAAGAGACAGAGAGTTTAGAAAACGAGATGCAGGGCTAGCAAAAGCATAAAATATTTTTCCTAAGTAAAAGGAAATTAAAAGCTAGTGCTTAGGAATAAAAGGAAAACTTTCAGGATCCAAGATTAATGTGAATGATTGTTTAAAGAAGAAGAATGAGATATTCCAAAAGGCTGTAAGTTGACGAAGAAGAGAGACACGGTATGTTTAAGAAGTTTGAGTGTATCATACACACCTGGACGAATGCTAGTCTCAAAGGATGAAGTTTGTGAGGTGGAAAGAGTAATTTTGAAAGTAAAGGATATGATGATGAAGAATGGAGTAATGGTTCAGTATAAGATGTCATAAAGCAAAGGAACTTAGAGATGTGCAGTGGTGAAGATAAAGGCAGAACCCCAACCAGCCAGCATTTCTAAGGTATAACAGAGCAGGGAATGAGTATTGCAGGATAAGAAATGGGGAACTAAAATTTAAAGATAATGTTGTGGACAAAGCAGGTGAAAATCCAAAACTTTCCATGAATTTGTGAGGAGTGAATTGTTATTCACAGAACAGTTGATCAGGCCAAGGGATTCAGATTTTGTAAGGATTATTATTATTATTATTATTATTATTTTTTTTTTTTTTCATTCAGTCATGGACAACAAAAGTCCACATCAAGGATGGGCCCTAATTGAAATATAAAGAGAATTGAGAAAGGGGGAAAAACAGACAGGGAAAGTATTTACAAATTTTTGAGA
>JAYMFT010295701.1:0-10307 GCA_038088735.1 Panulirus argus | reverse complement strand
TCTCTCTCTCTCTCTCTCCCCTCTCTCTCTCTCTCTCTCTCTCTCTCTCTCTCTCTCTCTCTCTCTCTCTCTCTCTCGACTGCCATAAAGACCTGGGAAGAGGACGAGCCGCCAGTGTATGATCAGACGCTCCCCTGTAAAGCCCGCTCGATGCTTTGTCTCGCTGGCTTTCCAGCACGTGTATGGCTGGAGAGGGAGGGGGGGGGGCTTTATATAGAGAGAGTAGGGGGGGGGGGTAAGTGGTCCTTGGTGGTTAATAGGAGGGGGGGGGCAGGGAGCTTTATATACGTGGAGTGAGGTAGGAGATGTTGGTTTTATTTATGGAGGGGGAAGAGGGCTTTATGTATATAGTGGGGGAGGGGCTGTTGGATCTATATATGGAGGAGAGGGACTGAGGGCTTTATTTATGGAGTGGGGAGGCTTTATGTATGCAGGGAAGGGGAAAGGCAGGGGGCTTTGGGTCTGAGGGGGTAGGAGATGTTGGCTCTTCAAACGGAGGGGAGGAGCAGGTGGCTTTATACACGAAATGGCGTAGGATATGTTGGCTTTACTTATGAAAGAGGAAGGGGGCTTTATATGCGTGGTGGGGGAGAGTCTGTTGGCTTTATATATGGAGGGAAGGGTCAGTAGGCTTGTTAATGGCGTCTCTTCTGTTGGTGTTGATGGAGTATCCCTTGAGGGCTCCGATTTTGTTGGTGGAGAGGAAGGAGTAGTGTGATGTACTTATTTGGGGAATGAACTGTTAAATGACTCACCGATTTTGGAAATGTATTAGTAAGCGATGTACTAATTCTGGACGTAGATCGGTAAGGATATACTGCACTTTCCTCCAACATCTCCAACAGGCAATCTTCCAACACTCCACCAGCATCTCCAACAAGCACTCTTCACCACTGCTCCTCTAGCAAATCGAACAGTTACTCTCCTCCAACACTCATCCACAACATTTCCAACGGACACTCTCCCTCCAGCACTTCCCCCAACACCTCCAACAACCACCTTCCCCCAACACCTCCAACAACCACCTTTCCCAACACCTCCAACAACCACCTTCCCCAACACCTCCAACAACCACCTTCCCCCAACACCTCCAACAACCACCTTCCCCAACACCTCCAACAACCACCTTTCCCAACACCTCCAACAACCACCTTCCCCCAACACCTCCAGCAACCACCATCTCCCAACACCTCCAACAACCACCTTCCCCCGTCTCTTAATAAAAAGATAAATTTTTGTAATGGAAGCCAAAGTAGATAATTTCATATAAATAACTTGAAGTTTTCAGATGTCTCTTTTCATAGTAAAAAGTTCAGAATAATCATTGTGTTCTGACGCTTTGAAAAATATCCACAGAATTAGTCGGTCCCTTTCCTTCCCTGTTCCATCACTCTAATGTGAAGGAGGCACATGTGTGTGAATGGAGGAAACATATGTGTGTTAGATGTGTGTGTGTGTGTGTGTGTGTGTGTGTCAGGGGTTAAGCAACTTTCCCAGAATAGGCCAGTTAGGACGCTTTTATTCCCAAGGTATTGATATCCTTTTCAAACTTTTTATTGAAAATCTTAAACTTTTTATGTACTTTATAGGGACATAAAAGTGTCGAACCCAAGTCGCTTGAACTATTCTTCTGAGTGGACTGGAATATTCGTCGGTTTGTTTCACTTAGTTTTGTGAGGCAGGAGACAGTAGGCCACAGCGCGTAGTTATTGGGGATGATTATTTCGGAATAGAGAATTATCGTTTGGCCTGAGGGAATGATCACTTATTAGAGGGAATCGTCATTTAGTTAGATGGTGTTATTATTTAGTTAGGTGGAGATATTATCTAGTTATAGGGATTTATTTTTTAGTTGGGGGAATTATTTAGTTGTGGGGAATTGTTATTTTGTTTGAGGGGATTATTTTTTTTAGCTTGGAAGAATTATTATTATTTTCTTGATTATTTTGTTAACGATGACAGTGTCGGTGGCACGGGATGAGGAGTGGTCGTGCTCGGACGTGCTTTCTTGTGCAGGAACGTGCGGCCGTTGGCCGCAGGGGAACGATTCTTGAATAATGACGACCTGGTATTTTTGACCTGACATGAAAAGGCTACGTCATAGACTGAAGCCAAGGGTCGTGCCATCGTGTTCAAGGGTAGTGACGACGTGCTCGAGGGTCGTACCGTCCTACTCAAGGATCCTACTGTAATACCCAAGTAGTTGTAAATTCCTCTGTGTCTGCTGTTGTCTGTGCGCTATGGATGAGGCCTGAAACTTTGTCCTAGTGTTTCGGACCTCCAGAGTTAAGCATTGGTGGGGCTATTTACACCCTCAGCTCACGTGGGATGGTAAAGGGAGCTGTAACAACTTCCATCACTCTATCTTTCCTTCACTTTTCCATCCTTACGGCACTATAGCTGTCTCTCCCGTTGACGAAGCATCCCTCTTTGGTTCCCGTTTCTCCTCTAACTCCACCTTGGATGACTAACATTCCTTCACCCCCTGATGCTCCTCTTACTAGTCCTATGACTCTTCCCGTAATCTCCTTTCGGACTGTCCGGAAAGCAATTTCTTTTTATGGACACAAGCAAAGCCTATGGTCCTGATGACATCCATCCCCGCGTACTGAAAGAGTGTGCCTCTGAATTTGCATCTGTGCTTGCTCGTCTGTTTGTTTCTCTTTGAAATCCATATTTTTTTTTTTTGAAGCCTACGTTGTAACATCCCATCCCTATCTATCGTTCTGTTGCTTTGACATTTACCATTTCCAAAGTCTCTGAATCCCTCCTCAACTCCCATATCCTTAGACATCTTGAATTTCACAGTCAGTCTTCTCTTTAATCACCAGTATGGCTTCCGTAAGGCGAGATCCACTGGTGATGTTCTTTCTTCTCTAACTAATGTCCAGTCATCATTCCTAAAAGATTTTGGGGAATCCTGTGTGGTTCTTCTTAATATATCCAAAGCTTTAGACAGCGTTTGGCACCGGGGTCTCATCTCTAAACTCCCCTTCTTTGGCTTCCCTTCCTCACTTTGCTGCCTCATATCTAGCTTCCTCTCTGGCCGATCTGTCTCCTTGGTTGTTGATGGATAAGCCTCCCTCCTTTTCTTCATAAACAGCCGCGTCTCTCAAGGCTCCCTCCTGTCTCCAACACGTTTCTCCTTTCTATCAGCGATTTTCTTTTGTTCTGCAAATAACCAAATGGACTCATGACTCAACACTGCATTCCTCCACATTCCTCTTCTCTCACTCGATCTGGATCTCGTCTCGACACAACTTTCTCAATAAACTCAGACTTGGACAGGATATCTCAGTAGGGTAGACGAAATCTGGCAAGTTTAATGCCTTTAAGACCCAGTTTCTGTTCATCCTTCTGTTGGAAATTACTCAATTTTCCTCTCTCCCTCATCGGTTCTGTAATTCCACCTCTTGACTCTGTGAACATACTTGGTATTACCGTAACGTCCACTCTATCTTGGAAACCCCACATTACGGAAATAGATAAATCTGTCTCGTAAGAAACTGGTAGTCCTATTTAGATGTCGAAACTTCTTTTCTTCTGAACAGTTGCTTCGTTTATGCAAAGGATTGATCCGTCCTTGTATGGACCACTGCTCTCATATCTGGGGTGGTTCTAGCTCTGCATCCTCACTTGCCAGAGTTGAGTAGAAAGCAGTCCAACATATCTCATCTCTCCCAGGCTAACTTCAAAACTCATACCACTTGCCCTATGCCGCATTGTTGGTTCACTTTCCCTCTTCTGTAGGTATTGATTTGGTTTTTGCTACCCAGAGCTAGCCGCTTGTGTGCCCCCTTCCACAAGGTAGACTACGCAATACTCGACAAGCTGCTGCGTTACATGATTACTATGGGTCATTGGCAACTCAAGGGTGGGCCGTTTTGATAGCTGTTTTCTCCCCTACACGTCGAAGCTTTGGAACTCTGTACTTTATCATGTCTTCCCCAGTAACTGTGACCTGGTACATTTCAAGAGACAGGTTTTTCCACTTCCTCCAAAATTCGTGAATGTTTTCCCGTGTATCTTCTTTTTCCCCTCTCAAAATCCTATCTATATTTCAATGAAGGCCCAACCCTGATGTGGACTTTTGTCCCATGACTGGAGTTTCGTATTACAAAACAGTGTGTGGTAGTGGTGGTGGTGGTGGTACGACCACACAACTACAACAGGGACCTTGGCAGCAAGGATAGGGTACGTCCGGACAGCGTCGCCAGTAAAGAGACGTGATGCCTTTTATCCTACACCTCCCAACAACACACACACACACACACACACACACACACACACACACACACACACACACACAACAAGCCCCAGGGGATGCTCCTACAGTAGGTATTTGCTTTGATAGTGAACTTGGTAATAAAGGAAAGCCTCTCGGCGCATTTTATAACCCACGTATTTACTCTGCCTCCGTTAAGGTCGGAGTTCTCGGGGTCGGCGAGTGAGGAAACGACCCTTGAGCGACCTTCTGAACCACCCTTAAGTAAGTGTGTGTTTGTGTGTGGGGTTACGGATGGAAGCGGAGGGTAAGGTGCGTTGGAAGGAGTGCATGGAGTCGTCCACTTTAAGGCTCTCTGCCATACTAGGATGGGGGCCCCCCATGGCCCCTGCTAACACAAGCTCCCACGTCTGTGTCACAGGCTTAGGCGTCTGTGTCAATAAACCCTGCGTCCAGATGGCTGGAGGAGTAGTAAGAAGGAATGGAGGCAATCTGTGTAACAGAGTCGTAGGAGCAGGTCGTCTCGTGTTCACATGACCTCTGCCTGATTGGTAGTTGATACACCTGCTTGTTAGAGGGCGCAATGGACACCCCCTTCCCTCTCTACACACACGTCTTGCCCAATAGGGACATATAATGGAGAGACGAGGTAACAACAGCCTCTCCTTACGCAACCTGCCCCTCTCCCCTCCCCTCCCCCTTTTTTTTATCTCCCTCTCTCTCTCTCCCTCATTCAAGTCAGTCTCTTTCTTTTTACAAAGTGAGATTAGCAGTTAGAGGACAAGGTAAATACCGTACACGGCTGTAATTTCACCCCGCCCTACAAACCAGTTAGATTATCATGCGATGGTTGATAATTTGTTTGGTTGTGTTACACAGCGTCTGCCAGGGAGGAGGATTGTTACGGGTGTGTTACACAGCCTCTACGAGGAACTACGGTTGTTATTTGTGAGTTATAAATCGTCTGCAGGAAACAAGGAATGTTGTTCGAGTGTTATACAGCGTCTGTGAGAATCTCAACGACGAATGTTCATGTGAATTCCAGCGTCGCTGCAGCTCACCGTTGCTCCTGGGTCAGGTCATCCTTGGGTTACCAATACGGGGTCAGTAGATACTGACAGTGTAAAGTTTAGGTCGGTGTTGTGAGGGGATCTCTTGGTGTGTGGGTGTGTACCAGATACACTTGCACTGAAGATGGATTGAGTGTAGCCCTTTGAGCAAGGTGGCACCAGCCCTTTGCGACACCCTCTCGTATGATGGCCTGGCTGGCCTTTGACGTGACCCTTAAGGGTCAGGTCAAAGACCAGGGTACTGTATATGAGTGTGGCAGCGTCTTGCTGAAAGATCGTAAAGCCATGCTCAAGGGGTTACCCCTTCATGCCCAGGTGTCGTCCTCAGTGGTCGTAACGTCGCGCCCAGATGTCGTGCTCAAGGGCCTAACTCGTGTCCATATTTCCAGCGGTAGTGTCTGGTACATATATACAGAGATAAGTAGGTATATAGATAGATAGATAGATAGATAGAGATAGAGATAAGTAGATAGAGATAGATAGATAGATAAGTAGATAGAGATACATAGATAGATAGATAGATAGATAGAGATAGATAAGTAGATAGACATAGAGAGAGAGAGAGAGAGAGAGAGAGAGAGAGAGAGAGAGAGAGAGAATGAAGACCCCGTCGGGGCAGCGTTATGAAATACAGACATAACTCGTGGCGGAGCGTGCCACCACCTCACCATAACCGGTCTCATTGACTTAGAGTTCGTATATATAATAAGAGAACCTCCTTCCCCCCTCCCTCATCTCTCTCTCTCTCTCTCTCTCTCTCTCTATTTATGAGTCGCGCGAACCTCTTTTTTTCTTGAGCATTTCCCGATATATCATCTTTGAGGTCCTCCGAGTTCGCGTATTGATTTGAGAAGCCAAAAAACCCGGATTCTTTTCGCTGTGTCCGGACACCGACCTGTGAACTGGGAATGTTAATCTCAGATGACGAGTCACAGGCGAACGCAGCACTGAAGTCTTTTTGAGATCTCGACTCCCGTAAGAGACTGAATGAGAGGAGCTGTGTCTTCATTTACAGGCAGGCGTTTATTGAATCGCATTTCGTCGTCAGACGTTCTTTAAGCAGCGTGGGAGAATTTTTTTTCTTTCTTTTACAAAGCTACCTTCTTGAAGTGTCTTGTGCATGGCGTTCGTTCGCTGCTCGTGTGCGTCGCTGGTCGCGGTGTCATCCAGCACAAGTGGTGCTCCTAAACATCGTCCCTCTGTAGCAACGCAGGAGAGGAAGCTCTTTATGAACAGGATGGGAATGGACGATTATTGTGTTTACCTCGTACGTTATCCGGTTGGCATCCGGCAGGGTGCCCAAGTAGGGTAATGAACACATTACTACAGCTGACACTCCCTCCCTCCCTCCCTCCCTCCCCTCCCCTCCCTCCCCTCACGGTTCCTCACCCCTCCTGGCAGGGCCGTCAAGATATAGAGAGGGAAAAATGATCTGGATAAATATGCAGAGGACGGATTAACTCTGAGAGCCTTTCACATGATGGTGTCACTCCTGCAAGGGGAGACTGTACGGGTTTCCTGTGTTAGTTCCTCTCTCTCTCTCTCTCTCTCTCCTTGGCATTTTGTACATCTGTGCCAGTATAGCATCTATACCTGTGTGTTTGTCATTACATTTTGCGTGGGTTTAGTTTTGCACGTAATAAATGCAGATGAGACGTCCGTCTCAACGTCAGCGGAACTCATGTTAGAGCTCAGACCAGGGCTGACAGTAGTCCAGGTAACCTGAAATTCGATGTAACTAATATTATGTGACTCCTCTTCAGTAAGGTATTGTACCCTGCATTTTAAGTTCAGTAAACTTAATAATCACGTATTATTATTATTATTATTATTATTATTATTATTATTATTATTATTATTATTATTGTTATTATTATTATGATGATGATGATGACCCCGTGCCGTTGTTGGAATAGAAACGATAGATTGTGATCTCTAGGAGTGGATTTGAGAGATTAGTTGTGTTACACACACACACACACACACACACACACACACGCGCGCGCGCGCGCGCGCGCACCAGGCAGGAATAAGGGGGACGCTTCATCAATGGAAAGGAGATTATCTAAAAGGGAAGCGGACAGAGAACCCACGTTGGAGGAGACGGTCTGTCTGTTCTGGGACCATTACTTCCTTGGTCTATGCAAATGACCTGCCAGAAGGTGTGGATTCCAGCCTGAATATCCTGGGGAATTATGCAAAGGTCGTGAGGGGAGTGAAAAACGCGGAGGATTGCATCAGATTACAAGGGGATCTTGACAAGAGTCCAAAGTTCGTCTGATGCCTGGTTAATCCCAAGGAAATGTAACTTGATGAGGATGGGTCACTCACGGCGGAAAAAGAAAGACCGTGATGCTATTATCATGTTAAGGATATAAGCTGCAGGAATCTGTGTCTGAGGAAGGCTTGGGAGTCGACATCGTCCCTAATCTGTGGCCAGAATCCCACCTACTGTATTAGTTCGGGAAACTAAGTGTCTTTTTAGACATTTTTAAAATATTCACAAACAAGGAAATATTCAGCAAGCTCTTCGCATCCAACACAAGACCATAACTAGAATGTCCTTCTCACGTTTGGTCACCATACCTAAAGAAACACAAAGAGCTAATGGAGAAGGTCCAGAGGAAGGCAACAAAGATGGTACCGGAATTTAGAGAGCTGAGTTAGAGGGAAAGGCGAGAGGCCCTAATTTGTCAACCATGGAAGAGAGAAGAGTAATAGTGACCTCTCCGCAACGTTCATGTTTTCAAACCAGTAAGAATCTTATTAGAAATGATGTAAAGAAGTACTTTTACTGTGTAAGAATGATGAAAGAATGAAATTTGATCGCGGACAGCATACACAAGTTTAAAAAGTTCTATGACAGTAGAGAATGTTCAAGAGAAGGGGCCCCACGAGTGTAGGACTCCCGCCCCGTGCAGTACAAATAGGTAATTACAAATAGATAATTGTACAAATAGATAATTGTACATAGTATCCCACCTTCTAGGCCGTCTTTTAGTAATAATGATGATAATGATGATTATAGTTACAATATTACGATGATTATTGACGATATTCTTCTGTTTGAGACGATCTCTCTTATAATTAAGTTCGTTTTATTTTATATTTTTCTTCTTGAAAGATATATTTCGAAGGTAATTAAGTCCACCCAGGACTAGGCTTGATCCACCAGGCTGTTTGAGGTGGAGACGACTTGCCCATTACCTTCCCCTCTTCAGATACGAAGATGCCCCATTACTCTCTCTCGTGTCCTCTTACATTTTCTCACGCTAATCAGCGACCTTCGTTAATAGATTGGTGGTTTAACTTGTCATTGGGGGCGACAGGTGAGTGATGTGTCTGTTTATACTTGAGTAAGCTAGGTAACTGCGTAATTGGATAGTAGGAGAATGTGTTACTGGCTGACCATGAGGCGATTTAATTGGTCGAGAGAAGATGGGAAGAACTGTTTGATTGGGAGTACTGTAATTGCTTGTGGAACGACGATGTTTGTTAATAGGGTGCAGCCTAATTAGTTGACAGGTGAGTGCAATCTTTTACGACTGAGCAGTGTAACTGGTTGACATGTGATCAGTGTAATTGGTTAACAAGCTAGGACTGCGATTGGCTGACAGGTGGGCGGCGTTGTTGGTAATTAAATCAAGACTACTTGCTTAACCCGTATGTGTAAGTGGTTAAGTCTCTGAGCTTGGCTGTACGACCCTTGGGTATCATGACCTGACCTTTGACCTGACCCTTAAAGGTCAGGTCAAAGGTCAAAACATCATACTCGTGCTCAAGGGTCGCGCCTAACCTAACCATGACCACTCATTTTCGTCAGTGACCTGTCTTCATCATCCTCACCATCATTACTGACCTGTCTTCACCATCACAGGCCAGGCACCCGTTACCCGTGTTCATCATGCCAGTACAGTAATTAAAACATTCCCACTAATGATGTCGAGACAGAAGGGAAACTGTCGAGGTTTGTAGGTTAATTAGTCTCACACACACACACACACACGTTATTTTTTCATTTTTATTTCATGTTTTTAAGCCATTCATTTTCAGCTTGAGTCTTGCTCTCATAGTATTAAGACGGAACACACCATCGTTCTGATGGACTGCCTTAATAATGTTGTGGTTGATATTAGGTCGTTCTTAGCAGTGGATGCTGTGTACCTACATACGGCTGAGCAGTGTTGTATATTTTGACTTCGATTTTTTTGCCATTGTTGGGAACAGTGAGGATGATTCTTCTACTGTAGGGCAGACGGTGGCCCCATCCTGGCACCACAAACAGTTTGATGCGTCAGGGAGTTAATGTATTACCTGCCCTCCTTAGTAGACTGGGAGGGAGCCAATTTGAACAACCGCCTCTCCCAAGTTGTCATTCGTAGGAGCACTTGTGTCTCAGTCTCACGTTGTGTAACGTTTTAGGTTACGGATGTGTATAACACGGCCACAAACATGGCCTAGTGTTTGCCATCTGATATGAAAAGAAAATAGTGTAAGACAGAAATGAATGAGGAAATCAGTTAGAAATGACTCATAAAGGGAGATGTGTTTTAGGAAGAAGGATAGAGCTGAGAAGAAAGGGAATTCCACAGCTTTCCTGTTCGAGGAAAGAGGGGAGTATCACAGCAGTCAGTCCTCGCTTGGTTGGTCTTTTCACAGAATCTGTGGGAAACAGCAACCAGTTCATGAGATCCGCGGCCGAAATGATACCTGTAGAAAAGAGGGCATGAGCATCAGTGTTGGCAGAAAGGGATGGTTTAACAGGTGATAAATGGAGAGGTGATAAGGCAGATAATGGCGTTTCAGTTTTTCAGCTTCAATACTTTATTCCTTGATAAAGGAAAGGGATTCTAGTGTTGTCACCAGGTACCCCTGTACAATATTACCAGAAGCATCTGGCAAGTGCCGCGAGTACATATAAATATAACAAAGGTACTTACTAAAGCCTAAGGAAGTTAGAATATTCCTTCAACACAACATCAATATTATTTACATAATGTCTGGCCAGTATG
>JAYMFT010295700.1:0-23821 GCA_038088735.1 Panulirus argus | reverse complement strand
AAGCTTTGGAACTCTCTACCTTCTCATGTCTTTCCCAATAACTATGACCTGGCTCATTTCAAGATACAGGTCTTTCACTTTCTCAAAAATTCGTAAATACTTTCCCGGTCTTTTTTTCCCGTTTCTTAATTCTCTCTATATTTCGATTGGGGCTCGGCCTTGATGTGGACTTTTGTCCGTGACTGGAGCCTTCAATATAGGGCTCTTCTCCCTGACCGGACTCCGCCTTCCACATCAAGAAAAAAATACGTTAGCAAAATCCCCTCACTTTGACTGATTGCCATCCTCCCTGTGATGCGAGTTTAGCTCTCCTCTTCTCTCCTCTTGTTTACCGACGAGAACTGTGAAACGAGAACTTTGTCGAGATGTGTCCTCGTTCCGTAAATTTGTTCTCCCCGCTCTCCCTAAAATTTAGGGGTAGCTTATTTAATCTCCCTTGGGTTGTAGAGTATGCTGGAGGTTTTTGCTTCTCTGGATGTGTGTAGTAGTGTCCCGGTTTGCGAAGGAGGTGGATGTTGTGTAAACACACACACACACACACACACACACACACACACACACACACACTCACTCAAGCAGAATGAGAAGAGTGTGAGTGAAACACATTTATTTTTTGAGCTCTTGTGTAGATTTAGTTTCATTTATGAGGGTGTTGGAGGATTTATCTGGAGGGTATCGTGACAAACGACTCAAGTAGCTGAAAAGTTTAGCAGTAGAGTAACGAACACACTCGTAACGCTAGCTGCACTGTGACGTGAATGATTAACGCGTACCTTTGTTACGCCCCGTGGGTGTTTCCTGCTTCCCGTCACACGCGCGTGTGAAACCAAACGAGCGAGTTTCTTTTCCTACATCTCTCGGAAAATGCCCCGTGTGGATTACTCCGCTGATTAACCCATCCCAAGGGCCAGGCTAGCGATGGTGTTATACAACTCAATTAATTTAGATATGAAATGGGCAAACAGGCCTTAGGGAGGAGGTGTTTGCTTATGCCTTGGAGATTTTATCCACCGACTGTTTACACTGTCCGCTGTTTGCTCTGGCTGGCGAGGGTGAGAGAGAGAGAGAGAGAGAGAGAGAGAGAGAGAGAGAGAGAGAAGAGGGCAGAAGACCTACCTGGTTCCTCTCTCTCCCCAGCCCGAACCCCGGGGTGAAGTGGTCCGTTTGTCTCGTAGGGAGACCCTCATTGTTGCCCTTATTCCGGTACGAGGAACGTGGTCTGTCCACTTGAGCACGACGGTATACGACCTTTGAGCACGACGGGACGACCCTTTGAGCATGACGGTACGACCCTTGAGCACAACGGTACGACCCCTGGGGTGTGGTGACCTGACCCCTTGACCTAACGTTTTTTTTTAAAGGGTCAGGTGAAAAAAAAAAAAAAGTCAGGTCGTCAAACCCAAGGTCCGTTCCGTCCTGTTTAAGGGTCGTATCCGTCGTGTTCAAGGGGACGTATCGTTGTGTTCAAGGGTCGTACCGCCGGGCTCAGGGGTCATACCGTCATGCTCAAAGGTCGTACACACACACACACACACACACACACACACACACACATTACATACGAATTATGCGTTGCTCGTTTTAAAAAAGTTAATTTCTCGTGGTCCTTCCGAATGTAATATTTAAACGTTAACTTGGAATTTTCTAGTAAAGAATCAGACTAATGTCACTTGATACAGCTTTGCGACACCTAGTTAGTGTTAGGTTCTAGTATTATTTGGGAAGGGGAGATATAACGTGTACCTCTCTCCCGGTATCGACCTGATTTGCGACAGAGGAAATATGAGACGTTGGTCTACGTTTCTTCACATTTTTCCTACGTTAGATAGCAAGAAAATGGGAGGTTTCCTATCCTATAAGTGGCTTCATCATCTACAAATTTACTCGTGTCACCAGAGCTTAAAGGCATTGTGGACACACAAGTTCATACAAGTGCCAATAAAGCTTTATGATTCACAGGCACTTGAACCAAAGTACTTTTAATAAAGTGGTCCTTGAATGTCATGTTTCTGAGTCTCCCACTTTGGGCCACTGCATGCTTAAGTATTCTGGCCCAAAGGGCCCGGCCCTTGGGACTACATGGTTTGTAAAGACCTGCTCCAAACAAGGATAAACATGGATACTTTGTGTGTGTGTGGGGGGGGAAAGCTTCCTGATGACGCTATGTATACCATGTCCTTTGGCGATGATAAACACCGTTGGAAGGTGACTTTTCGCTGGCGCTGTGTATATAAAGGAGGAGTCTGTTTATATATATATATATATATACACACACACACACGAGTACAAATATATGAAACTATGGTATTTAAAACATGAATTTTGTCGTAATTCTTGCATTTCCTTCACTGACATATCAGTTACATCAACAATATATTTTGGATATGACTTCAGTCTTTTACACACGTAAACAAACCTTTGCCCACGCCATATTCAAAGCCCATAGCGTGGATCAGACGTACGGACGTGTACAACCACGTCTAGTCACGTCGCACAGAAGGACCGTGTTGAAACCACGACCTCAGCTGGAAGGCTAAAAGAAAAGAAAGATAAAGCTATCGTGCAGTGCATTCATCGTGGTTGCCATGCACGCGTGTGCTTGTCCGTGTGCGTGCGCGTGTTACACGCGTCTCTGCTTTCTTGAAACTGTGTCTCAAAGAAAGGTGTGCTTTTGTGAGTGCCGTCATTCTACTCTTTGATCACTCGGAGGGGAGAAAAAGTTTGCCTCGCACGCGTTGGAAAGGTTTCTGCACGGCCATAACACGCTTGTGTATCACACACACACACACACACACACACACACACGTAAACATACGAGGTTATAGAAAACGGAAGCCGACAAAAAACTAGGCCGAAGTTAATTTTGTATGGAAGAAGTCGGACGTGTTTGGAGGGTCGGCAGAGTTAATTAACATATTCCCTTTAACATTTGGCCGCCCACAGTGAGTTGCACAGCCCCTGCACCACCACCGCCACCACCACCACCACCACCGCCGCCCATCTCCCCTGGCTGTCTGTCCTCCCCCCAAGGGACGAGACTGGAGCAACTTGTCTCTCAATGTAGCGTCAGTGTGAGAAATCCTCGGTTCGAATCCCGCATCCATGGCCCGAAGTCTCGTATTGAGAGGATGTTGAGAATGAGACGATAGTGGTCCGTTCATGACGAAGACCATGGGAGGACCAGGTGTTTGACTTATCTCTTGAATTATATTTAGTTCTTTCTTGCGTGCAAGATACGGAGTGCATCCTGAGGCTGTACCAGGATTTTATGCCGGAGTCGTAGAGAGGAGCGCCAGCAAAGTGCATCGTCAACATGATCATTATTTACAAGAACATCGACTTTGAGAGCATTATTGTGTTGATACTTCCTGCCGCAGGGCTCCCCTCTATACTTATAAGGTTTCCGCATAAAGATAGAGCGTAGTGATTTGTGTAGACTCCCCCGTATGTCTATAAGGTTTCCGCACAGAGTGCAGTGATGTGTGTGCGTCTTTGTAGGGAGAGTGGAAAGGTTTTGAGTGATAAGCGTTCGATGTATTCGTTGTGGTGGATGCATCGTAGACACAGAAGGGCCTTGGGATGTGTTGAAACGGTGTTCGTAGTGTTTTCGGGACGGGTGAATTTCAGGGCGAAAACAGGAAAGTTTTGACTCGTGTTTGTCTGGGGAGTGTGGCTTATAATGAGCGTATGTCCAATTGGGTGGAGTTTGAGACTCGAGTTGGGTAGTCGTTTGGTTATAGCTTTTTGGGTTATTTCAGTCTGTTTGTGTTTCCTTACTGTTGTAATTATTGCGGGTGGTGTAATCCGTGTATGAGGCAGGGATAAGCTTTATTACGAACGTATTTTGCAAAGTTTTCCTAGATTGACTTTAGTAGCCACCTACAAGCATAAATATCGCTTCACAGTTTTGAAGCAGAATATTGAACACCTTCACAATTTTTGTGCTATATTTAGTACAGGTAATATTTTTATTTTACAATCTTTTGCTAAACGAAAATAGATCGATAAAGACTTCGTAACACCGACTGGTGGCAAAAGCTTTTTGCTCCATAATAACCAAGTATACAATGACGTTTACAGCAGTACATGCATGTATATAATGTACTTGTATGGTACTGTATTGTTCTTCTGTATTTCTCATGCATGCACTCGTAAACGGTGATGATGATCGTATTCTTTCATTCGAGACTTAAATGTTCTTTGTTGTATCGTGAGAGACGTTTTTTATTGTTATAGCTGTTGTTCCCAATCATGCAATTACGATCTATTTTTCCTGTACTAGACATGGAGGTCTGCACTACCCCCTGCTGCTTGGTAACGATCGCTAAGGGAAAGACAAAAGAAGAAAAATGCCCGCAATTGCCGTTGGGGTTGAGGTGATAATACCAGGGTGACGCCTGTTGGGGAAATGGAGGAGTGGGTGGGTGAGTTACAGGAGGAGGGGCGGCGCCCCTTGCTCCTTCGTTTAGATGCTGGTGACGGGTGAGTGGCTGGGTAATAGGGTCCCTCACTGGCTTGAGGCGGGAGTGGTAACCGGGCCCTCACAGCGCCTCTTTGGCGGAGGCGTTACGCGTTTAAGAAGCAAATGAATTGCGTTCATTTTGCGGGTACGAGGTGTCGTTTGTCGTTTGTGTGAGGTTGACACCTTGAGCACGACGGTACGACCCTCTAGCACGACGGTACGACCCTCTAGCACGACGGTACGATCCTTTAGCACGACGGTACGATCCTTGAGCACGACGGTACGACCCATGAGCACGACGGTACGACCCGTGAGCACGACGGTACGACCCTCGAACACGACGGTACGACCCGTGAGCACGACGGTACGATCCTCTAGCACGACGGTACGATCCTCTAGCACGACGGTACGATCCTCTAGCACGACTGTATGATCCTCGAGCACGACGGTACGATCCTTTAAGTATCCTTAGCACCAGGTCAAGGGTAGAAATAGCTATCTTTACGGTATATCTATTCAGGGTTGTCAGTTCAGCGTTGTGTTCCCTCCCCCAAGCAGCTTAAGAGGGGAAAGTCTGAGGAATAATCTGCCTGGTTCCTGGAGTGGGTCCTCTCACTTAAGACTTTCCCCTCAAGTCTGGCAGCTAGTTTAAAGAACGAAACCTTTCCTTCAGAAAAGGGATTTAACTCTCAGCACAGAACCTGCTTTCGTGTATGTATACATCTGTGTGATTCTGTATTAAAAAGACTTGATTGTAGGTGATCTGTTGGGGAAGTAAGGCCTGAGTGTTGGTGATGGTGAGGGAATTGCGTGGTGTTGGAGAGCGAAGAAGAGAGACAGTGATTAATACAGGCTTATAGACATGATCATGGAAGGGGTACATCCTCTGCTTCTCATCCATCCCACATTATTCATCCACATCATCCAGTCCTCATCCATCCTACATTACTCATCCACTTCCTCTGCTTCTCGTCCACCCCACATATCCAAGACGAACCCCCGGAGTGTCCCGGTCTTTCCGTGGGAGGTATAGTACATCGTCCTCTCTCTCCCTCACCGACCTGAGGTCGACGGCGGCCCACTCTCCCTCTCCCTCTCTCACCCACCCCTCTCTCTCTCTCGTCCTCTTCTGCCTGGCCTCCTCCTCTCTCGTCCCCCACCCCCTCCTCCTCCTCCTCCTCCTCAAGACACAATAAGGAACTACGTTTTAAAACTCTTCTCCTCTGGCATAATGGAATTACCCAGACGAATGATTATTCTCGACGCACAGTCGTACGGGAGTAGCACCACCGCCACCACCACCACCAGACGAGACGACTTGTTGTAGTCGTCTCGTGTGGGTGTACGACCCCGAACGGATCGGATGGTGGGTGGATGTTTAAGTCGTGTGGTATACGTGGGTTGTTGACAGGTTCCCTCTCTGTGGCAGACGGGAAGAGGAAAATGTAAAAAAAAAATTGCTCTGTAAAGGATTTGGAATTCCAGCTGCTTTCGTAATGATCGAGTCGCATATTTTTTTATTATCGGGTGATCCTCTCTCTCTCTCTCTCTCTCTCCCTCTCTCTCTCTCTCTCTCTCTCTCTCTCTCTCTCTCGTGATATAGTGTAAGCGTTACTTAAAGTTTTTTTCTCGTCTTTCCAAACTTGCACCGTATAAGGTTCCGTGTGATGAGGCGCCGAGTCATCTCTGGATTATAACACGGAAATTGGAAGGTTATTATGTGTCGATTCGCTCCCCTCACCCCCGTGCCTCCCTGCCGTATCTTCCCTCTCTCTCATTTTCTTTAGCGAGGAAACTCCAGTACCATAAATTCTAACGGTTACTACTTGTGTGCTAGGGAAGGTAGGTAGATCCAGGAGAAGCAGCCTGGAGCCAACGGTATCTGGGCTTCGTCCAAGATCCAGGCTGGTCTGGAGTCTTCGGTGGCAGTGGTTCCTCAGCTAAGGTCCAGGCTGGTCTGGAGTCATCACTGGGGCAATAGAGGTCTGGCCGTGGTCTGCAGCATGCAGTACTGGTGCCTCGCTACTGACTAAAAGTCCGGCTGTAAATAAATAAAGACTTGTACTGAAACCACCGAGTGTCTCTGAAGTCTTGTCTTAGAGCGTCTTACCAGGTCTCTGTCCATCATTCATACGAGTCAAGGCAGACCTGCTGGATAACATCTTATTTTGATCAATAAATCGGTCATTATAACATTTGAATAACAAGAGAGAATGATTGAAACACGCAGTATCTTTCGGAACTCGACAGCCACTGTGTGTCGTGGGACAGACCGAAATCCGTCTACTATAGTGATGATATGTCTATGCAGTGATGATATGTCTGTGCAAGTCCGTCTACTGTAGTGATGATATGCCTATTCCAGCGTTCTGACGTGGTGGACCCCCCTAACCCCCCTACCTTATAGAGAGCAGGGGTAAAGGAGGGATGAGGGGCAGTTCTCAGCGTCTGGCACACGAACTTAGTAGCGTTCAGAAGTGCAATTGAGCCAATCTCTCAATACACACAAATGTTCCTATACCTTCTCATAACCTACGTAAACACACACACACACACACACACACACAAAGACATACACAAAGACATACACAGACACACACACACGCACACACACACACACATACCGACATTACTAGTACAGACGTAAACACACTGTTATTAAATATTTGCCAGGCCTAAGCCTCTCATGGGTCATTCCGTGTTCACAGCCCCTTCCACAGTGTACCTTGGAAACACACTCACGTACAAACTGGAGACTGACGACCATAAACCTATACTATGGTTGTTGCAAGGGTACCTTTGTGGGTGATTATACCTTGGAAATGCTGAGGGCCGGATGGGTGATGCTAGGGCTGAGTGTGTAGTGCTGGGGATTGCTGGATGTGTAGTGCTGGGACTGCTAGGTGTGTATTGCTGAGGGCTGGGTGTGTAGTACTGGGGGCTGCGGGGTGTGTAGTGCTGGGACTGCTGGGTGTGCGGTGCTGGGGATTGCTGGGTGTGCAGTGCTGGGACAGCTGGGTGTGTGATAAACATTTCAGACTTCAGCGAAGGCTCAGAGTCGTCTGCCAAATTGGCTTGTCATTTTTTTCCCGCCGTTGCTGATTACCGAGTGAGGGAATATTACCACCGTCGTCATGGCAACATTCCCACTCGGAGCCTCAAGTAGGTGTGGTGTTGGCTGACGACGACGAGGACTCGTGATGTTGGCTGCTGACGACTCATGATGATGATGATGGTTGCAGACGAGTCGTTGTGATCTCCACAGCTCCATTCTTTCCTGGCGAATATTGAGCAGCTGCTCCTGTACCTCTTACTCCACTGATAGGTCAAGAGTTCTCAGAAATACATCTTTAAATCCAGAAAGTTACTTTTTCTTCTCTTCTCTTGGTATAGTGTGTTTGCCCTTACCAATGAATACCTCCCATAACACATAGCCTTGGTTTCCTGGCTTCTGTTCCCGCCGCTCATTCTGCCATCAAGCTTTCGAGGTCTGATCTACTAGGCTGTTTGGTTAAGCTGGTGGCAGTATGTGTGTTACGTAACCTGTCACGTCTGGTGCCCCTTTGATGGGAACTGCCGCTTTTAGAAGTCCATGTATCTCTTGTGTCAACGTTCGAACAAGAATAGCTTTATATTATTTAGCCCGTGCCAGGAATTCGGTGCAGGAGCTATGGATGCTGTCATCACAGATTTCATAACGTAATCCACTTTTATGAAGTCTGTTGCCTTAGCTTTGGTTATGGCGGACGCCGTCGTGTGCCTGGCAACGCTGTGGGATCGCCATCTGGGGAGCCTGGCAGCGCGGGCAATAGATTATTATCAACTGCGTATCGACTCAAAACTCAAACGCCATGTACGTAGTAAGAGCGTATGCGATCTTAGACTTAACATTTGGAGGTGCTAAGGTTCTTTCAATGTTGGTAATAACTTTGTGTTGACGTCCTTAATGATCCCTGGTAGTTGATAGCTTTTGAATTACGAACCGCCCAATCAACCGACTCAAAGTATCGTACCGCATCCGAGTCGAGAGAAGAGGGTACATGTTTGCAGTGCTTGTTGTTGTATGTTAAACTTACATTCATTCGATGCGTCAGTCACCTAAAACGAATCCTATATGACAGACGACGTATCCCATTCGCCTGTAAAGCCTCAGGACCACTCTGGATTATTGGGAGCAGAATATGAATTATTCTAGTTATGCACACATGATTATGATAATGAAATAATTTGATAATCAAATGTGTTTTTGTTCACATGGATGACCTTACTGTTCAGCAATCCTGTACTTTTATTTCATCTCATTTGTTGGTTAAGATTAAACCTTACTGATATATTCATCATATACAAGTTCTTAAACTCGACCCTAAAGTATATACCCATCAATATTATCAATACTCAAGTATATGTTAGCGTGACTTGTGTCTGGTTGAGGGGAATGGGGGTTTGAACAGCTTAGGTGCTACAGAGAGTATCTGGAAAGGGTTTGAGCACATCTTATTTGCAACGTAGGGTACGTGGGTGGAGAGTATTAATCCACCCACAACCTATCGCCTCCACAGCAGGTCCTCTCCACGTGCCATGAATACGCAGAAGACCTTCCTGTGTCCATCCTAGTCAGAAAAACAACACGCCGTTTGGCCTGGCCAAGACCCCCAAGTGCTTGGCCAGGCTGGCCCTCTGGGCTGTTACCAACGCCAGCGGTGTCTTCACAGCGCGTCAATGCCGTTGTGTCCTTGGTAGTGCGTCTGTACTTTAAGTGCGTCACTGATGGCGTGTTGTCCGTGACGCATCTCGCATAATGCGTCTCGGGATTATTGCATCAGCGGCGGCGCGTCGTATTTAAGAGTCCGTCTTGGTGCTCCAGACGAAGGAAAATGATGGCCAGTGGTTGGGGGTAGGAGGTGGTGGCATGAAGGCTGGCATTGACACCTCCGGTATAGATGATCCGGCGCTAATTACCCGCCCAATTAATTAGCCAATCAGGCCGTCTTCAGAATTCGCCAGGAGAAAAAAAGAAAAATCATTCTCTATTCCTATATTATTTCTCTGAGCTTCCTGCATTCCAGTCAGCCTGGCTCGCTCGCTGGAAGCTGAGAAGTTGGTAAGAGGGAGATTTTCTTCGTTATCTCGCGCTCGCCGTTCTCGAGGAGTGTGTGTGTATGGGTATGTGTGTGTGTGATTCAGGTCTCGTCCTCCCAGAAGAGTGTGACTTCAGGTCTTTAGGTCGTGTGCCCTTAGCCCAGACAGAGCTCGAAAAGCTGCAGAAATTGGGTCATTTGAGCAACAGGGTGGGGTCGGTCTTCATATTCGTACCCAAGGAAGGTGTGAGAGAGAGTGTGTGTGTTTTCAGAGTGTCTCTCGAAGCGGTTTTGTTTTTTCTTATTCCTCAAAAGTTTGCGACGCGAATGTTTTGCGAGAGACGTCCAGGACCCGGGGGAATGTAATGTCCCTTGGCACCTGCTGGAGCTGTCGGGTCTGCCTAACGTTATGTCCCTCAGCTGTGGGGCCGTCAGCTGCAGAACAGCTGTGCCTACCTCCTCCTCCTCCTCCTCCTCCTCCTCCTCCTCCTCCTCCTTCCTACTCCTCTTCCTTCTCCTCTTTCTCCTCCTCCTCTTCCTTCTCCTCTTTCTCCTCCTCCTCTTCCTCCCTCCTCCTCCCTCTCCTCCTCCCTCTCCTCCCTCCTCCCTCCCTCCCTCCCTCCCTCCCTCTCTCCCCTTCCTCCTCCTCCCTTCCTCCTCCTCCTCCATCACGTCTTCTCAGTTCTCTTCATTCTGAGTTCATCCTGATACAGTTAGAATATTTTAACTCATAATTTCTCCTTTACAGAGTCTCTCTCAGACCTGTAGTGCGGTTGAGGTGTCACGCTGGATGAGAGAGAGAGAGAGAGAGAGAGAGAGAGAGAGAGAGAGAGAGAAAGCACAATACACCCGGGGATTAATCACTCGCTGAGTGAATTGATTAACAAACGGATCAACTCTGGTCTGGATGACAGAGTGCTGATGACAGGAGGATTAGCGGTCCGGCTTCGTTCGACCAGGTTCACCACCGGCTTAGGGAGGTCAGGTCAAAGTTCTCGTGCATTTTTTTTTTTCTAACAAATACTGAATTAATTAACATTGTGTTGGGAGCCGGCAGGGATTTAACAGTTCGCCACCACTTTATACAAATTGCTTGATTTATTCATTTTTCGGTACGTGACTGCGAGCATCGTTTATACCAAATAATTCAGCAGCAATTATTGTGTTGATTGAATTCAATTATCGAGATTTTACTCCTGGTCAAAACAGACAGTTTCCACGTTTTCCCTTTTAGAAAATGTACTGCACGTACCGGTAGTATTTATTCGTACGTGTGTCTGTTGCATTTATGAATCCTGAGTGTCACGACGCCACAGAACGTACTCCTCCTTCGATGCCTTGGCTCCGGAAATCCTTCTGAGGACTTTGATTTATTATATTCATCTTGTCTACGTCCATATTGGCCCTCTGAATACCGTCCTTACACACTGCACTATACGTACAGTGTCCAAACTGCCCATCAAGCTTAAACAACTCTCGTTCTTCTCACCCACTGCACCGAACACCCACTGCTCACGGTCTCTCCACTCTTAGACGCTGTGGTCTCCCTCAGGAGGCGCCCTGCCACATCACGAGTCCTCTTCCTCCTCCTCCTCCTCCTCCTCCTCCTGTAGAATATTCTGTTTTCCTGCTTCAGGTGAAGCACCTCGGCCTTCTCCTCCGTCTTCCCTTAGTCCTCCTCCATCAGGAGAAATGCTTCCTCCTCCTCCTCCTCCAAATGAATCACCTCTGTTCCTCCTCCCTCCACATCCATCAGGGGAAGCACTTCCTCCCTTCCTCCTCCTCCTCCTCCTCCTCCTCCTATCTTTTCTACCACACTTTTCCTAACCCACTGTGACTCCACTCCTCTTCTTCCTTCCCCATTTCGTGAGTGCATTCTCTGTCTCTCTCTTTCCCTCTTTCCCCATTTCCCCATCCCTCCTTCCGGCAGAGGAATGACCCCCTCCCACCACTCAAGTAAAAGGGAAGCGTCCCTCTTTGCCGGGCTGTGGGGAGAAAAACACACACACACACACACCAAGTCGCCTTAAAACGATGGATGGCGTCTCCCCTTCTACCTCTCCCCTCTCTCACTTCACCGGGATCTGAATAGGTAAACGGCTCGCATTTCCATGAAATGGGAGAGAGAGAGAGCGGCGATTGTGCGTCTGTATCAGAGTCTGAAGGGGTTTAGATCTGTAGAAGTCAACAGTCTGTGTTCACGCTGAAGTGATGAGGGCGTTTCTTTTTTTTCCCACCCTCTCGAGTCTCTCTCTTTCCGTCGAGGTGTTGATGAGTCGATGGCTTAGGTACCCCTTAAGTCATTAACTGGTGGGATCTAGACAAGAGCCTTTGCATCTGTTAAGTATAGCTGTAAGAAGGAAGTAGGAGCAGCTGGTGATTGAGATACGATCGCTCTGTGATTGGATAAAGACCTCGAGAGCTACCTGGATGTACTTGCAGAAGAGGGGGTAAATAATTTGAGGTGATGCGGTCACTTGTTTTCTTAACTTGACACCGAGGAGCCTTATCGATCTTGGGGCTTTAGCCCCTTCTTGCATGATCCTGCTTCTCTACAACTGTCTTGGACGCATAAATGAAAGAGCCGAAGGTCGAAAACCTCCCACTGCAACGTACACTTTTATCCATAACGTTGCCATTGTCATCAGTAACCATCTCGTTTCCTTTTAGCCTTCATTTGTCAGCGTAAACAAGAATGCAAGACTGGTCTTTAACATTCTGTTATGTATTAAACAAGAGCTTACTTTTCTCTCTCTCTCGTTCGCTGACAGCAGAGGTCACGTGAACTCCTACACCCTGGGAATTGAAAAGTGTTCATCAGAGCTTCACTTAAGGAGCTCTTAAGTGTCTCCTGTAGTGGAGGGTGGTAACTGAATACTTTGGCGTTGACACTCGCAAAGAGGTTACTGCAGTATTTGGTTAATGGTAATATTTGCTCAGGTATCCATGGTTTTGCTCCACATGAAACCTCATCTTTGGGATTCTACATGTGTGATCTTCCCCAGTAAGCATCACCTCAGCAGGTAATCCAAAGAAAGAAAACTGACTCTAAAATCAAACGTCTCAAATTGAAAAACTTTGGTGGCTTGTTTCTTTGCCTTCCCATTAGGGAATTGGTCACTCTGGTGTAATTTCCGGTGATTTGTTTGAAATGGCCATCTAAGGAGGAGGAGGAGGAGGAGGGGCTTTTTAGAAGTTTCTTCTTAATCCTTTTGGATAGAAACGTAAGCCTAAGTTTCTCCCAGTTTAATCAGTAGCAACCGTAGGTCTTCAGTATCAAGGGCTGTCAGTGCAATTCCTCATTTGCACAGGTTATCAACTAAAGCACCACGCTGAGGAGGAGTGGTGGATGAGGCCTGTATAGTTGTAGCAGTAATAGATATGTTGATGTCTCACAGATGATTTTAACTTCTCGTCTTGAATCGTCTCACACAAGTATCTAAATATTGTTTCCACTTCTACTCTTAATCCTTAAGATTCCAGAGTGTTTTGGTCTATGATTATCGTATCCCACAATCAAACATCAGTTTCCTGAGCTTAAGCTGTCGCTTTAAAGTTGACAGACAGCTGGGAGAGCCTATAAACTTGACTGAATCAGAGACTCTGATTCTGGGTTTATGAATCTCGTGACACGGAGGCTTCAGACCGGAGACAGTGAAGCGTCGCCACAAGCAAGCAAGTTCCTTCTCACAGCTGAGTTGAATGAAGCGTGTTTCATATACTCACTCAGCTTAGGTGTTGGAGGAGAGAGACCATGTACATTTATATACATTTGCGACTGAATGGTTTGCGTTTGTCTATTTTCATTTTGAACAGGTTATATATAGAGAATCCTGTACGCTTCTGCCAGATAATTTCTGCACAGTCATTTGTTTTGAAACGTCTCATGGCAGACTGGACTTGAAAAAATTACACTTTGATAGTGTGTGATGCGAGAGGAAATATTACACAGTGGTTTTATACTGCGAGTCTGAATTTTCCTAATGGAGTGATGGACTCCCGAGGTTTAAAAATGCGTTGCATTTGTTGCCATTGCACCATTGCAGTGCAGTGAACCGAGAATTTTTACAATTTTTTTCATTCTGATATTTGTCCTTCCTCTGTATTTAGCTCATAACGTATTTACAGCTGAATTTTAACTTTATCTTTTACAGTGATATTGTTTCTCCCTTTTTTTTTTTTCTTTTTTACAGACCATAACGTATTTACAGCGGTTATGCTAACAGCTTATCGTGTAGGTGAATGAGAGTTTGTGTCGTAGCATTTGTCTGCTCCACTGGCTTTGCGTGAAAGACTATTTGCCTTCACTCTGGCCTGTAGAAGGAAAATGGAGTCTCTGTCGGAAAACTGAAAGCACCCGAAGACCTTTTGGCTTTATGCTTTGATTAGCACAACACAGGTAAAGTCGTGGAAATTCCCCTACCTTCTGTATTAGTTTTCAAAAGAATGAACACAGAAAAGAAAGGAAAACGAGGATATTTCCTCTAAAGCCTAGTTAGTTATCTATTCGTGGCGCTATCTCTCTCACGGGGGAAAGAGCGAACTCGTATGAAACACACACACAAAAATAAAAACTCTTATAAGCAAGACAAACTCAGGACCCTAAAAGTTCCTCTCTCTGAAACTGCAGACGACTTTGTCACTGCAAGAGTCTTTTATTGGCTTGTGAATCCAACTGCTTCTGCATCGCCTTCCAGGCCTGGCGAGGTATTCTAGGACGCCTCCTTCACTCCAGGGCAATCACACCATTTACATCTGAAAGCTTTACTCCCATTTCCAAGATAATGCTGTGAATAAGACACGATTTTTGGGGACTTTTCAAACATTTCTCAGCTGTCGTAGTCTTGCTCCAACTCTTCCTCCTCCTCCTCCTCTTCTTCTTCTTCTTCTTCTTCTTCTTCTTCTTTTCTTTTCTTCTTCTTCCTCCTTTTCTTCTTCTTCCTCCTTTTCTTCTTCTTCTTCCTTTCCTTCTTCTACTTCTTCTTCTTCTTCTTCTTCTCTTTTTCCCCCTTCTTCTTCTTCTTCTTCTTCTTCTTCTTCTTCTTCTTCTTCTTCTTCTCTTCCTCTTTCGTCTTCTTCTTCTTCCTGCTCTTCCTCTTCTTCCTCCTCTTCCTGCTCTTCCTCTTCTTCCCCCTCTTCCTCTTCTTCCTCCTCTTCCTCCTGTTCCTCTTCTTCCTCCTCTTCCTCCTGTTCCTCTTCTTCCCCTTCTTCCTCTTCTTCCTCCTGTTCCTCTTCTTCCTCCTCTTTTTCCTCTTCCTCTTCTTCCTCTTCTTCCAAGGTCACAGCGTTAGCCAGGAGAAAGACCTTATAGACTATTGACATAACACGTGTCCCGATTCTTTAGAAGAAACAAGGGAATTATTCGCAATGTAATTAGAACACTAAAGACCCTTAAAAGCCAATCAGAATGCTGTATGGACACCAGTCTCATGTCCTTAACATCCCACTTTTAGTGTCCTCACACTTTTACTGTTGTGTTAAGTACTTGTGGCCGAGAGGCAGCGATGCTGATGCATGAATTTACGACACTTATGGAGGGGTTTCATCATTCCATTTGCCTGGAATCAGGTCACATTACCTCAAAGGGCAATAATGGAAATGCTCTGGAAGTATTCTTTGTTTTCTATTTCCGTAAAGCTTTTTCTTTTATCATTTCCATTAATGGATGCAAATCTTGAGGTTTTGTCCCTTGCGAAGATCTTTCATCTATACTGTACGGTTCTTGTCTTCAGACTGTACGTCAGTACCCATGTATCACCACTTTAAAACAAAGGTGGCTGGAAATATTATATATATATATATATATATATATATATATATATATATATATATATATATATATATATATTGGGACTATAACCAGGATGTTTTGATTCTTTTACAATTAGTCTGGATCACTATATGGAAGTGTGTGATAATTTGCGATGACTGGAGTTATGTATGACAACTGCTGGACAGAACCTTCGTATAGGAATGCTTACAGTATCCTGGTACTAAGCACCTGATCAGTGTAGGAGTTTTCACGTGTCTGGTTTTCATCCTGTGTTACCATGTGTGGCCATCGGCAACTGAAGGGTGGGCCGTTTTGATACCTGCTTCTTTCCCCTGCACACCGAAGCTTTGGTACTCTCCACCTTCTCATGTCTTTCCTAATAATTATATCTATGGTTATTCAGTGTGATTTTACTGAGTCTTAAATGGGCGTTTGTGTAATGCAAGAGAATTATGATGTATGTGAGAAATGATTTGCGTCTTCATATATTCATGGTATGGGTGAATGTACAGAAAAAATGGACTACCAGTTTTTTGTCGCTTATACATATTTTTGGAGAAAAATGAACTTTGCCATTTTGAATATGAAACTTTTCCCCTATCGCCTTTTGAACTTCAGAAACATAACTTTTAAAGTGCAACAACTGCCGTCCACTCTCTCGGTCTCTGTCATATTCCAAAAAGCACTTTCAAATATGTGTGAGCCCATTTTGATATGTAATAATCCTCTGCTCCTTCCTCCTCCTCTGAAAATATTGAGATCAAAAAGGTCTAAGATGTATTTGTTGTTCTGTAACATGGTATACTGTATGCGGTTTCATAGTTTCCTGTATTTAGCAGTTTCTGTTTTTCACCATAGACGCCTGAGTCTTTAATTATTGTAGAGGTAATGGACCTTATGAACCTCCAGGGTGTAACGGTTAGCGTTCCTGTCTGTGATGTATTCACGGGGGGCCGCCCAGGGTCGAGCGCATAGGTTCGAATCTCGGTTGCGTCAGTCGGTCCACAGTCAACCCAGCTGTTTATCCACCCATTGGGGTTGGTCGATAAAATGGGTACCTAACTCAGGCTAGGGCATATGTGTATAGCTTTAATGAGATGGCCTCGATTAGGGCGTCATTTGCCCTGTGCCGTCTCGGCTAACACAAAAAAAAAAAAGGAGGGGTAGTCTGCTATAGTATAACGTGTGATTATCCTTGATTAGAGATTTGCCTAATCCCTTCCAGTCGTGCTTGATGCAGGTAGTAGCCTCCTGCTTACGTTATAGATCTCCTGTATAGATCTAGCGACAGTATTCCCTGTAATCATCCCGTATACAACTTCCTCCGGCCAGCCTCACCCCTTTTAATCAATCTCCCTCCTTTGTAATCATCGCGTATACAACACACCTTCAGTCTCTCCCTGTAATTAGTCCCTCACTCGTAATCATCCCGTTTACAGCTAGGTACAGCCTTCCCCTGTAATCATTTAGTCCAGTATACGGATGGTTGCGCCCGCCTCATATTTTATCATCCAATGATACAGGTAGCTTCAGCATCCATCCTCCTCTCCCCACATGTAATTATGCCTTACCAGTGCCCCTGAGGCGAGGCGTCTAGGGAGGAGCCTTTGCAGGAGGAGGAAGAGGAGGAGATAAGTCACCCAGGGTGTGTGGGTGTGTGGGTGTGGGGGCGTCGGCAGGTTTACTGGCATGAATATTCAACAGTTTCTGCTGACATGGAAACAAGGGAGAATGCCCCCAGACGGCTGTCTTAATTAAGAGGCTGTCGTGGGTTGTGTAGCCCTCGTCTAGATGGATGGCTTTCCCGCGTGGTGGCACCTCCTTGCTCAGACCCATCCAGCACGACTGGCAACGACCTCCGGTTGTGGTGGCCTTTGCCTTTGACCCGACTCTTTAACTAATCAGGGAGTCAAAGGTCGTGCCATCAAGGGGTCCTTTACCCTCATGCTTTTGAGGGTCCTACAGGCGCGCCCAGCGTAAAAGCTTCGATGGACTACCCTGGAGTGAACGTACAACCCAATCCTCGAGTCGCTGACTGATTGGATTTACTATCAATATTGTGGTGTAAAAGCTGGTGCAGAATATAGATATAGATACAGAATATAGATACAGATACCTGTGTACTTCAGCCGCGGCTTCCACTCGTTCAACAATATTCTGGGTGTACGATGTTCCCTTAAAAAGTTGTCGAATTGATGCATCTCACTTCTGAAAGCAATTAGTTTAGTTTTCGTTTTTCCAAATGCATGAAACACAGTAGCTGGCAGTACAGCAATCCCTTTCATCTATAATATACTGTGGCAGCAGAATTGGCTGTATAGATTCTCCCCTCCCCTCCCTCCCTCTCTCTGCAAGACCTGGATATCTCCTAGACCCCTCGTATAGCCATAGGTCACCTCCTAAACCAGGTCGCCCCAAGCCCCTCCTGGTCCTACTCTCACTCCTCTCCTCTCAAAAAACCAGGTCACCCCTTGCCCATCTCCCCACTCCCCAGACCAGGCTGCCATTGGCCTCTCCCCTCCAGGACGAAGGCCTCCCACGGCCCAACTCCTACCCCTTTCCCACCATAGGCCCCCCGGCCCCTTCCCAAAGTGGTCTCCTCTGGTTCCCTTGCAGAGAACAGGCCATCCCAGAGTCCCTGACGCCCCATTCCTCTCCCAGACAAGTCCCCTCCCCCTCCCAGACGAGGTCTCACCCCCTTCCCCTCCTCCCCTCCCTATGACGGCATGAATAATAAAAGGAAGGAAGCGTAAGAGCAGCGTAGGCAGTTTTCTTTTTCCCAGCCATAGAGTGGTAGAATATGGAAACTATCAGTTCAGCTCAGTTTCAGTATTTTATTCTTTAATAGAGGAGTCAGTCGGGATCTCCTAGTGCTGTCAGTGGGTACCCTCTGTATAATAATACCAGAGGCATCTTATGGCAAGTGTCGCGAGTACATATGAATGTAACAAGGGGGGTTACTAAAGCTCTCTGGAGGAGGTGCATGTAAAGACTGCTGTCAATACCTATAAATCAAACCACTATGCAAAGACTAAAGTGACATCTGTTATGTTATCTAGTCATCAAGCTCTTTCAAGAGTTCAGCCCCAGTGAAGTCGCTCATAAAACTGATAAGGAACATCTTCCCGTTAACACTTTCCTATAGAATTTACATGGCAGTATGCTTCCCCCCACATTACACGTCGATTCTGTAAATTTTGTGTTTATTTTTTTCTGCCAGTTGTTGAGCCGGAGGGAGAGGTGGACGGAGACTTGTCTTCTGCTCTGCCGACCTACTTCTACCTCAGATTAGCTTATAGAGCTGATAATCTCGCCATGGACCACCGGATCTCCTATTTATCACATCAAGTCACCTCCTCGAACCCCGATTCCCCCCTTCTAAGATCATCCCCCCCCCCTCTCACCTACGCAACCTCACTGGTCCTACTCCCATCTTATGATTATCCAGGAAGCAGCTCCTCCGGTATGTAATGGGAAACATACCCCAGGGGAATGGATTGTGGGGCCCACCGCTAACCACCCCCTACACCCCCCCTCCATTCTACAGTAGGGTCCTCCCATCCCACAAGGTGCGCTCCAACGCTCCCTCATCATCCTTGTGTGTATATGCTGGCCCTCAGGGCTAGGCAGGGCGCTCTGGCAGAGACCCAGGGTGTATGAGGCTTCCATCCCCTTAGCTGGCAGCAAGGACAAAGCCACGGGATATGGTGGAGTGTGTGTGAGGAAACCACCAAACTCGGACCTTAACATGGCCTAAATCTGGTATGATACCCCCTCATGTCTCAGAGAAAATGGGCTGGATCTTGAGAGTCATCCGTTTTCCTTTTTCCTCTGGTGCCGGGAGACGTGAGGACACGGCCGGGGGCCTGTATGAGCGGAAAGCTAGATACATCTCGTATTCCCAGCTAACTTATTTGTTATAAGTACATTTACATACGCTCAAAGTGGAAGGGGATTATGTATGTAGATTTCTGGAATAGCATTAGAGCTACGTTCAGATCTGCAGTGTTGCAAAATGTGTGTATATATATATATATGTATATACGTATAGCGAATTGTGGGGGTGAATGCATTATGTATGCATGTTGAATTTCAAGCCCTTGAGCACGGTAGAGCTTTGAGCACGTGAGTACGGCCGTCTTTGAGCACGGCTCTACGTCTCTTTGGGTATGATAAGTCAAAAGGACACTAGGACTTCCCAGCGTCTGTGAGTTCAAGAAACATGTGAACAGTTTTCATTCTTTGACAATCTCATCTCGCGTCTCCCACCGTCTGGCCCCACTAGTCTATCACAGGAGTTGCTAGAGAAGGTGTAGAAGATAGCATGCAACACTCCTCCAGGCTCTATCTCTCTCTCTCGACCCATTTCACCTGGATTAACTATCCTGCAGTTAGGAAAGTATATAGTGAGTTGCTCTTCGTCGACACAAACGTATTGAGACAGTCCAACCTCCTACGGACGCTTCAAGAACGTAATCAGTAATCATGTGACTATTGCCCTAGTGTTTGTTTAAAAAAGACTATCTGTTTAGTTCCTGTTCATTCGTTATAGCCCCATTTCTTTTTCCCCTGGTCTGTAGCCCCGTTGTGTTTTTGTAAAGACTGTGTTTAACTCCCCGCCGGCCCTATTTTATGGTCGTTTTCTCTATTTTGTTGTATTATTTCTGCAAGGGTTGTACCTTTAGCTTCGATTAGTTCAGTGAACCTTGACCTTCTTCCTCTTCCCTTCTTCTTCTTCTTCTTTATTTTTCTTCTTCCTCTTCTTCTTCTTCTTCTTCTTCTTCTTCTTCTTCTTCTTCTTCTTCTTCTTCTATTTCTTCTTCTTCTTCTTCTTCTTCTTCTTCTTATTATTATTATTATTATTATTATTATTATCATTATTATGTCTTTAGGGATATGAAAGGACTAACAGTTCAATATCCCTGTTCATTCCCCCCTGTGTCACTCTCCCATTGTGTATCTCGGGGCCTCCAGGTTCCCATTGGTGTGTGTGCCAGATAAGATCACCGGGAAAACATTTAGGAGACCTTTTTTCAGAAAAGGGCACCCCCGAATATACAACAGGACCTTTTCATTTTCACTCTGTATTCTCTGGAACATAATACAGCCCTGGCAGAATGTCGAGGTAGAATTGTTGTTAATCTTCAGTCCTCTTTTTTTTTTCTTTTGGGCTTTTCTAGACTAGTATTTTTTACTTACAGTCTAGTTCTGCACCACTACCTCCATACTGTTTGGGGAAGTTCTGTCTCGCTATTCCCTTTCCGTCAGGTCTAGTGTGTTTTCTGTCATGCATGGGTCTCTCTTCCTTTTTCAAGCCCACATCATATGCATAGTGTTGACTTCCCAGTGGTCTTATGGTCTCCATATAAGAATACAAATCCAATTAATTGTACTGGGAAATAACTGGAGAGCTGCTGTGAATATTAATATAATGTCAGCATCGTGAAAGAAGGCCGTTGAAGTAATACGTGTGCGGAAAGTAAGACATAGCAATAGACGGGAGGAAGGCAGTATAGTGTGCAAGGTTCCATGCAGCGGGTGTGATAAGACTTACTATGGAGAGAGTGGTCGAGAAAATGATAAAAGCGAAACATAATATGAACGTACATCGAGAATGGACTCGTAATGCATTGGTATTGCGTATGAACGAGAATTCACGACTCCCTAAATGACGTGAAGGTCAAGTATTAAACTACATCATGTACAAGCGCACGAGAGAGGCCGTGGAAGTAGCACATATTCGGATGGAAAATCCTATAATATATCCAGGCAGGCTCTCTGACACGAATGAGTGTAGCTGAGTGGGTAATTGTAAAGGATTTTGGGTCAGCTAGAACGGGAACGAGGCTGGGTGTTGAGCCTAGCCAGTCAGGAGAAAGTGTGGCCCAAAACGACAACTTATGGGTGAAATCCTTTTGTTTATTCCTCGATGTATGAATGCTTATGTCAGTCGACTTGTGAAATTCTTTGTGACGAAACGTTTGGATTAAATCTCCACTATAAACGTGTGTTTTAATAGTCTCAGATTTAATATATATCATTCACACACACACACTTTTAATCTCCACACTTTACAATATTTCTCATCATAAGATATCTATGATAACCTATATCTTAGATACGGTCATAAATATTCATCCCACGAAATGTTACACATGCTCCCTTCATTAGTGTACTTTATAGCAGCTGGATCGCATACGGACCCTAAGTTGTTTCTCGTAATTTGCAGCAGCGCAAATTCGTATTTCCTGTAATTTGCTTCCCGATGCCAATTTCCTGTCTTACTTATGATCATTTTCTTCGTACGACTGTCTCGGTGGGAAAGGGGTAAATTCGTTATATTCAGAAATATATATATCTAAAGAAATGAGGATGAGGTTGAAGTAAAATGATCACGTATATATGCATCATTACTCACTCTTTATCTAATGTCTTTTATTTCATTCCCGGTGTGTTTTCAGCGTCTTCGGAAGCCACTGGGAAATAATTTCTCAATGACGAAGAATATTTGTGAAGAATTGGAAGATCCAGATCATGGTATACTCTGTCATTGTTATTAGTGGAAGCTGTTGTCTGGGGTTGATGTCGGCTGATAAAGTTTTTACATAACCCAGTAAACTTTTGTTCTGGGAGTTGGCACCACGAGCTACTAAATGCCCTAGTTATGGATATATATATATATATATATATATATATATATATATATATATATATATATATATATATATATATACTGGTAGCCAGCTAAGGGGGGCACTCTAGGGTTTGTGATAAAGATTATATGAACATTTCGTAAGGAAACAGATAGAGATGTGATCACGAGGGGAATCACAGCTTTTTTTTCCCTCATCCAAACCTATTGCTTTCGTTAAGTGGAAAATATGACAGAGTTAAACCCCTCCTCCCTCCCTGCTCCACCTTCGGGGGAAAGCGGATCTCCACATCTCTCCGCTCCTTGTGAAAAATATCCCCTCTCCTTCTGCTCATGTCAGATGACTCGTCTTCACCTGGGCCAGCGTCGGACGGACGGACCCGTCACTGTTAAAATCGTAACCGGGACATCAGGAATACCACCCCCACCCCACCCAGGAAATTGTTGCGACAATTTGGTCACTATTCAAATTGATTTTCCTTTTTTTCTGCCCCGGTGAAATGCGGCTGACAAGGGAGTCTTGGTCAGTCAGCGGGCAAGACGACACTACTTTAAAAGAGATTTTACCTCCCGATGTGACGCAGATCTTGTCGTGTGGGGGTTGGTTTTAGGGTTGGATTCGTGTGTGGGGGAAAGGTGTGACGTACCCATTGCCTCATCTTTTTACTCATCCTTCACCCCGCCTGGCTCAATCCACACTCATCCCTATTTACGCAGCAGATTCTTCACTATTCATCGTATAGTTATGACACGTGTATATCTCTTGCTGCTATTTCTTAGTTGTCATATTTTGATATTTTTTTTTTCCCCCCAACGTCTTCTATATCCATCCATTTGCCCTCCTTTCAGTTGCCGTACACTTACTCTCTCTCTCTTTCTCACTGGTTTTTTGTGACCACTCTCACCTCATTCTTCGACACCTTTCACACTCACTCACTCTCACTTACGTCCTGTTGCGTACCATTGCCATTAGTTTTGACTTCCCTCTCACCTTGTTGACTTCATTACTCTCACTTCCTCACTCCCTCATCTCTCTCTCACTCCTTTTATTCACTCTCCCATCTCTCTCTCTCTCTCTCTCTCTCTCTCTCTCTCTCTCTCTCTCTCTCTCTCTCTCTCTCCCCCGTTCTCCCCTCCTTTTCATCTCTCTCCCCTCTCCCCAAGCCTCAATCTTCCCCTCTCTCTCCCTCCGCTCCTCTCCCACTCTCCCCGTTCCGCCCCGAGGGGTTGGCACAGCTGTGGGAATTCGACTGGAAAAGGCGAGTTCCTCGGATCTTACATGAAAAGGAGAAAAATTGTAATATTGAAAGTACGTTTAGAATAAAGGGAAAATTGAATCACTTCTGATTACTGGCAACATGTGAGGTTTTCACGTTTGGGGAAGTTAATGATTGATGTTTGGGAAAGTTGGTGATTGATGTGGGTGAAATTGATGATTGATGATGAGGAAATTGTTTGGGTAATGTTAGCGTGAATTGATGAATGTGAGGAAAATTGATGATGAGGTGATTATTGGTTGATTCTGGCGGAAATTGACGCATGTTGGAGGAAAAATCTGCCATTGATTTTTGGGAAAATTGATGATTGATGGAGGGATTAGTGATTGATGTTGGAGAAGTTGATGATTGTTGATGTTTTCATCCTCCAGCTGCTCAAGTCAGGCTTCGGTTAAGTAGATGCTGATAAGTCCAAAAAATAAAATAAGACTATAAATACATAAATATCCTTCCATTCATGTTTTAATTCTTATAATTCAACTCTCGTGTATTATAAAGTTTTAAGTTTTTAAACACGTGAACACAGTCTCTCTCTCTCTCTCTCTCTCCCTCTCTCTCTCTCTCTCTCTCTCTCTCTCT